>BTPG01000002.1:4083104-4113104 GCA_036245525.1 Semisulcospira habei | reverse complement strand
TTCCTGCAGGATGTCAGGGTGTTGTTATTCCTGCAGGATGTCAGGGTGTTGTTATTTCTTCAGGATGTCAGGGTGTTGTTATTCCTGCAGGATGTCAGGGTGTTGTTAGTCCTGCAGTATGTCAGGGTGTTGTTATTCCTGCAGGATGTCAGGGTGTTGTTATTCCTGCAGTATGTCACTGTGTTGTTATTCCTGCAGGATGTCAGGGTGTTGTTATTCCTGCTGGATGTCATGGTGTTGTTATTCCTGCAGGATGTCAGGGTGTTGTTATTCCTGCAGGATGTCAGGGTGTTGTGATTCCTGCAGGATGTCAGGGTGTTGTTATTCCTGCAGTATGTCAGGGTGTTGTTATTCCTGCAGGATGTCCGGGTGTTGTTATTGCTGCAGGATGTCAGGGTGTTGTTATTCCTGCAGTATGTCAGGGTGTTGTTATTCCTGCGGGATGTCAGGGTGTTGGTATTCCTGCAGTATGTCAGGGTGTTGTTATTCCTGCAGGATGTCAGGGTGTTGTTAGTCCTGCAGTATGTCACAGTGTTGTTATTCCTGCAGTATGTCAGGGTGTTGTTATTCCTGCAGTATGTCAGGGTGTTGTTATTCCTGCAGGATGTCAGGGTGTTGTTATTCCTACAGGATGTCAGGATGTTATTCCTACAGGATGTCAGGGTGTTGTTATTCCTACAGGAATCATCGCGACAAAAACCGCTACCGACACGCAAAGGGCTAACATTAGCACAAGTGGTTTGAAAAGTGCTAGTGACAATAAAATCACCTTGCTCACGTTGCTGTGGGTCACAACCACTGTCATCTTCGCCCGTATCCATCCCGCCTTTCACACCTTCGGTCAATTGTGAATCGTAGAAAATGTCGGCCATTAAGTCCAAGTTCGGCATTTCATATGATTTGCCAGCTCCAGTGGGCGGGTGTTTTCGTTGACGTAGCTGTGTCCTCGCTTCGCCTGCCAGTTTGCTCCATTTCTCTTTTACCTCCCCCTTCGTTCTTACAGTTACTGAGACAGCATTCACTGCCTCAGTGACATCACTCCATGCTTTCGCTTTGCGTTGATTTGTAACCGTCGACTTTAGTCTGCTCTGCAAAATATCTTTATTTTGCATGTACGCCTGCATGAGTGCTAGTACTTCGGAATTTGAAAAATTTCGTTTTCTGAATCTTTTCGATACAGCCGCCATTGCGTCGAGTTGTGCGTATAAATCTTGGACGTAATTGCAGCGGAAGACATGTTGACGTCACAGTAAAACTCGATAAGTAATTTTTGACGTCACGGTAAAACTCGATAAAGAATTGCTGACGCCACACCTGCAATCTTCAAGCTGGCCGCTCTAGTTGCAAGCTACTTAGCTGCAAGTGAAAAGATCAGGATATGCAACCCAGTTAGCTAGCTACCTTACAGCTAAGCTCCATCACGGACATTTAGCTTCTAATTTAGCCCGCCCCCCTTCGCCCCTTCTTCCCTACCCCTCCCCCCTGCCCTGTTGCGCATCCGGCCCCAGGAGGAGATGCACGGTGTTTGCGATATACTTCAGGACAAGTGTTATTGTTGTTTTGTGCGGATTATCTGTTTGGACTAAGGTCTCGACTACATCCCCCCCCCCTCCCCCCAACAATGGCTCATGCGTAAGGCATATAAAGATGCACGCTCTCGCTGGCCTTTCGTCATATAACAAAACGTCTTCGGGCCCACTGCGGCCGTCGTGGGCCCGAGTACCTTACCTTACCGGGTTAGGGCTTACTTGAGATAGCAAAAGTTAGTCTGTGTATTGGGCCTGTGTCGTCTGTCCGTCGTATACCAGCCATCGTTCGTCCGTCCGTCGTCCGTTGTAAACTTTAACTCTTTGGCATTTTCTCGGACACTATTCAAGACACAGTCTTCAACCTTGGCCCAAGGATACTTTGTGTCAAAACCTTTCTGAAATGCCAACTTCGGTGACCTCTCTCTAAGGGGTCCAGATATAGATAAAATAATAGCCATATTTTCACCAATTTTATTTTCCCCCGGCACCTTCAAACCCATACTTGTAAGACAGAACAGTAAGACCTTTATATGCTTCCTAATTTGGATGACCAATTGGAAAGGTCAAGGGCCGCAAGAGGTCGGCAAATGTGTGAAAAATGCCTTTTTTGAAAGAAATAAAATTGTAGTTATATCAAAGTTTTCACAAACGTTTCAGTCAAACTTCGCACAAAGGTAGCTGATGACAGTACCTTTTTTATGTGTTCTAATTTAGATGACCCCTCCCAAAGGTCAACGGTCACAAGAGGTCAGCAAATGTGTGGAAAATGGTAACTTTTGATAGAATTGTAGCTGTCATCAAAGTTCTCTGCAAACAACTCAATCAAATTTAGCTTTACGGTGTTCCGAGCTAATCTGGCACTATCCTTGTACTAGCATGATACATCTGCCACAGCAGACCAGCAGTCTCTATAGATCCACGCTTTACACGTTCAGTCATTGTTTAACCCTTTAAGTGTCGGTAGCGACTTTTGTCTTGATGTTTCCTACAGGAATCACCTCAACAATTACTACCGACAGCCAAAGAGTTAATCCCATGTCCACCGGTGTCCGCGTGTACACGGGGGTTAACGTGTTAGAATGTACATTTAACCCTTCACTGGCGGAACAAGACGAATGCTGCCCAGCTGCAAGAGACATAGACCCTCATGTGTTCAAAATGTATAATGGCATCGACGACCTATATTGAAACCACTTTTTTGCAGCACCGTTTTTTTTGACAGAATCCGAAACTCTGAAGGGAAAATCGTTGTAGGCATTGCAACACTAACCTGCCGAAGTCATTTTTCTAACAGAGTTGCCATTGTTTGGAATGAGTTACCAGTTTCATTTTTTTTTAAAGCATCTAATATAAAACCAGCTGGACGAATGACCAAAATTTAAAGAGGTTTCTGTTGCTACGATGGATGATTTATAGGAAAATTTGCATGCATAACAGACCCATAAAGTAATTAAAAAAGAAAGGACATTTGTAAAGGCCTCACGGCCTATTTTGTCCTCCCACACACTACTACTAATACTACATCAGCCCCCGCAGTCGCAGTGAAAAAAACTTTTGAAAGTACCGAAAATAAAATAATACAAAGTCTTTTGGTCAAAGGTCCTTTTGTTTCCAGGCCCCAGTCATTTGGAATTCGCTTCCGAAGCACATTCGTGATGCCCCCACATTCATTTCTTTCAAAAGTCAGCTTAAAACACATCCTTTCCAATCTTACAACTCTGTCTTACCAAATTCCAGTCTCTTTTCAGTTTCACATTAACACCATGAGGACCCTGTGCCAGTTCTTGTTGCGATGGTTGTTTGTGCTTTCGATGTGTTTATGTGCTGTTAATTTTTGAATTTGTATTGTAATAATCAAATTGATTACATCATGATGAAGAGACGCTTCCAAACCAATGTAAACATTGCTAAGACAAGAGGTTTTCCAGGAGCAGACATTGGTAGCGACCATGACTTAGTGATGATGACCTTCCGACTCCGCCTAAAGAAAGTCAACAATCAGGGTCCCACCAGAATCAAGTTCAACCTCGAGAAGCTAAAAGACCCAGGAGTAGCGGAAGCCTTCCAGGCAAAGATAGGAAGAAAATTCGCGCCACTGTTACTTCGAGGTGCAGACGACACGGATGTGGACACACTGATCAACACATTTAACACTGTTGTAACACAAACAGCCAGTGAGATCCTTGGCAAACACCGACAAGCAAAGAAACCTTGGGTTACAGATGGCATCTTTGCTCTATGTTACAAGCGTTGAGAATTAAAGAAAAAGAAATCAAAGGTAGAAGGAGCTAAACAATACAGGGAAATTGACCAGGATATCAAGAAAAACATGAAAAAGGCAAAGAATATGCGGATTGAAGATCAGTGTAAACGCGCAAAAGAAAAAATCTGAACAAAAATAATAATAATAAAGCATACTAGCTGGTGAAAGACCTGACCAGTGTAAAACAAGGACGCTCCTCGATCATTCAAGACCAAGACATACTGAAGAGATGGACAGAGTACTGCTCAGATTTGTACAACCACCGAGCTACTGGGGACCCAGGCATACTTGTCACCCCACCAGTGATCAACAGTGGCAACTATCCCATCCTCTTAGAAAAAGTAGAGAAAAAGGGAAGGCAGCAGGAGCAGACAACATCCCTGCAGAGCTAGTCCAAGAAGGGGGAGAAGACATGATAAGCGCCTTACTAACAATCTGCAATAAGATCTGGCAGTCAGGGGATTGGCCCACACCATGGACCCACTCACTTATAATAACTCTCCCGAAAAAGGGCAGCGTACAACAATGCCAGAATTATCGCACGATCAGTCGTATATGCCACCCAAGCAAAGTCATGTTAAAGATCCTACTGAACAGGCTGAAGCCACAAATCATAGCTGAGAAACAGGCAGGCTTCAGACCAGGTAGCAGCACAGCTGAGCAGATCTTCAACCTGAAAGTTCTATGTGAGAGGTACCTCCAGCACCAGCAAGACCTCTATCATGTCTTTGTGGATTTTAAGAAGGCGTTTGACAGGGTGTGGCATGCAGCCCTTTGGTCCACCATGATGCTATACAATATCAATGCCAACCTGATCAAAGTCATAGAAAACCTTTACAACAAGGCCACTAGCGCAGTCTGCTTCAACGGCAAAATAGGAAACTGGTTTAGGACTACAGTTGGAGTCAGACAAGGCTGCTTGCTCTCACCTACTCTTTTCAACATCTTCCTGGAAAGAATCATGACGGACGCTCTGAAAGACCGTGAAGGAATTGTCAGTATTGGAGGCAGAACAATCACGAACTTGCGCTTTGCGGACGACATAGATGGCCTTGCAGGAACAGAGAAGGAGCTAGCTCAGCAGGTGGATAAGGTGGACAGTACAGCCAATGCGTTTAGGATGGAAATCAGTGCAGAGAAGACCAAACTGATGACCAATAACACCAGTGGCATTGGCACTGACATCATGATTGGAGGCCAACAACTGGTAACAGTTAATAAATTCAAATACTTAGGAGCCATTGTGACAGATGAGGGATCAAAACCAGAAATATTGTCCAGTTTTGCGCAGACAACAACGGCACTAACAAGATTGATATGAAAGGACAGAAACATCGCACTTTGCTCCAAGATTAGACTGATGTGCTCCTTAGTCATCTCAGTGTTGTTATATGCCTGTGAGTCATGGACGCTCAGAGTAGACCTTGAAAGGCGGATACAAGCCACTGAAATGAGATGTTTTCGAAGGCTGCTTGGCATTTCATACATAAATCACATCGCAAATGAGGAAGTGGGAAGCAGAATCAGGCAAGCCATCGGGCCCTATGAAGACCTATTAGCCATTGTGAATAAACGCAAACTGAAGTGGTATGGGCATGTCACGCGTTCAGAAGGGCTTGCCAAAACTATCCTGCAAGGCACTTTGCAAGGAGGACGAAGGAGAAAAAAGACAGAAAAAAATGGGAGGACAATATCTCAGAGTGGACAGGACTGAAGCTGTGCGATACACTAAGAATGGCAGAGAACGGAGAGGAATGGAGGAGGATGGTTGACATGTCATCAGTGGTGCCCCAACAGTTGGCAAGACTACGGGATATAGATAGACTGTAATATTTGTGTTGCTGTTGTCTATTGATTTATGTTTAGTTTGTCACTTTGATTTGGAATGTACAGCGATTCGAGCCTGCACTGCAGGGAGTTTGCGCTTTATATATATAATTATAATTATTATTATTATTTCTTGTCAATCCTGTATTCTGTACGCCTGCATTTGCCCCATTTAGATCTGTGTTCTTCACGAGAATGTCACTCAGTGCGGAGTCGTTTCACATTCGTGGTCACTGGCAGTGACGGGGTTAAGTGCCAGGAGCTTGTGTGCCGGCTGGGTGTGTATGTGAATGTTGTTGTGTACCGGTTGGGTGTGTATGTGAATGTTGTTGTGTACCGGCTAGGTGTGTATGTTAATGTTGTTGTGTACCGGCTGGGTGTGTATGTGAATGTTGTTGTTGTAACGGCTGGGTGTGTATGTTAATGCTGTTGTGTACCGGCTGGGTGTGTATGTGAATGTTGTTGTGTGCCGGCTGGGTGTGTATGTTAATGCTGTTGTGTACCGGCTGGGTGTGTATGTGAATGTTGTTGTGTACCGGTTGGGTGTGTATGTGAATGTTGTTGTGTACCGGCTAGGTGTGTATGTTAATGTTGTTGTGTACCGGCTGGGTGTGTATGTGAATGTTGTTGTTGTAACGGCTGGGTGTGTATGTTAATGCTGTTGTGTACCGGCTGGGTGTGTATGTGAATGTTGGCTGTCGTGCAGGCTTTGGGTACCGGCTGGGTGTGTATGTGAATGTTGACTATCGTGCAGGTGTTTTGTACCGGCTGGGTGTGTATGTGAATGTTGTTGTGTATCGGCTGGGTGTGTATGTGAATGTTGTTGTGTACCGGCTGAGTGTGTATGTGAATGTTGGCTGTCGTGCAGGTGGTGTGTACCGGCTGGGTGTGTATGTGAATGTTGTCTGTCGTGCAGGTGTTGTGTGACCTGCAGGCGATAGAGGGGTTTTGCAACTACCCACTCGCTATCCAAGAGAAGATTTGCCGATACGGCACGTTTCAGCAGTAAGTAGAGGTGCATCCAGATGGGCAGAAAGAAGGTTTGTTTCCCGATTTTCCGACCGTCTGTTTGTCCGTCCGAAAATTCACCCACCCGTCCAGCCAGCCTGCCAGCCACCGACGCAACCATCCATCCATCCATCCATCCATCCATCCATCATCATCCATCCATCCATCCATCGATCAGTTCAGACTAAATTGGTCACTGTCAAGAGTGAAAAATTGACAGAAATGCTCGTCATCTCGGCACCTCCCCCCCCCCCCCCCCCGAAAAAAAAATTAAATAAAAAAAGCAAAATGAATACCCCAACAATAAACCAACAACAACAGCAACAACATGAAAACCGAAAATGAAAACTTGACAAACAAACAACAACAACACGTTTTAGAAGATCACCATACACCTTTTTCAGTTGACTAAGATAACCAAAGAAAGGACAACATGCTACTTACCTTTCGAATCTGCTTTGCTTTTTTCCTCAAGGCACATGGCTTTATCACTGTCGTTTTGTTTACTGCTTCCACTCTTCATAATTAGAGTAATATTTTACTCCCAGTGACGTCACTGTTTTCAGAATCGGACGGAAACGCGTCATCATTCGTCAAGGTCACGTTGCGGAAACCTGGTATTACGTCCTGAACGGCCAGGGTCAGTTGGATTTGTATTCTGATCTGCAACATCGGACCTTGAGGCTCTAAGCCATAAGGTCCTAAATTACAGACCAGCACGTATTCTCATCCTGTAGAACCTTTCGGCAACACGTTTACGTAGAAGATGCCCCACACAACAAGGAGGTTTCGTTTGGAACAAACGACGCCCAAAAACGAACAAGAGGGAAGCCATGGCAGACAGCTGTCTTCAACAATATGTATAGAGTAGTCTTCTAACATCTCCAAGAGGCATAGATCCTCATGAGCCCTCCGGGCTCATGAGGATCTATGCCTCTTGGAGATGTTAGGAGTATTGCCTATGCGCCTGTTGCCCCCGTGACTTCGCTGTCGTTTGCTGTTGGGAGTGGTTTGGCGTAATCGTAACCCGTCTGTATTCTAGTCTGACCGCGCGGTGCTGCGTGCTACAACTGAGTACAAGTATACAATTTAATACTTATCTTTTGATGACGGTAAGTTGCTACTTTCCTCCATTAAAAGATAAGTAGCAATTTGTGCTTGCTAGTATGTCTAGTTTGGAAAAGGGTTTTAACTCATTCAGACCCGACACACCACAGCAAGACATGGATCCAGCATGATAGTTCAAAGGATGGTCCCAGAATTGCTTGGTGCCCATAGACACCAATCTATTCGGGCACCACCTTGAACTAGCATGCTCGATCTGTCCGAAAAATAATTATTGTAATACAGTCCTTCAGATGGCAAACTTCAAAATTTGAAGATTTCGGTCCTGGGGCAGAATGTGTTAATCCGATAAAGGGGTTTAACCGTTTTCAGCCTGAAATATTAATAAGCTGCCTTGTAACTGTCTTTTCTAAGCGTGTTTCTTTATTCCTTTGGATATGCGGTAGACTTTGAGATGGGACTGGTCAGACAAAACCTCTTCAGAAAAAATGACGTCATGGCTTTCCCATATGACTGCATCTCATACTTTTCAGATGATGTCTTTAAAAAATAAAACATAGTATTTATATGGCGCATTTCTCATGTTTATAATATAACTCAATGCGCAGGACATAGCCGCGAACTGAACCCAACAAGCACGCTCACGTGAATCACGCGCATTCCCTCACACACTGTACATAAACACAGAACATTCACGTGGTGCTAAGGGCAAGCTCAAGCGAGCTACTGAAAGTTTTGGGAATTTAAATCGTTTTTTATATTTTTGAAATTTGATTATGTGGACTGAAATTAATACCAAATTCGTGTGGAGGAAAGAGCCGGAGTACCCGGAGAAAGAACCCCCGACGGTCCGCCCAAATTAATGGTGACACTTACTAGATAGAGGAGAAAAGTCCGACGCCGGAACCGGGTTTCAAACCTCGCACCTCTTGCATTGGTGGCAGGCGCTTTTACCGCTGCGCCGCTGGCTCAAACTTTGACGTCACAGATGTATCCATGAAAATACTCATACGAGTCATCAGCATCATACCCTGTAGTCAGCAGGGTCGGGAATGTGCGTTGATAATTATTATAAAATAATTTTTTTTTTGAAAATGTAAAAGATTACTTCGTTGTTACTATGCAGTTTTCGAAAGCGCTAAAGCTGCACTGGGGTATCAGGATTTATTTATAAATAATACAATCCCTATTGTATTGTTAACTCATTCAGCACGACGCACGCATTTCCCAAATTTTTGAGGCGTCATCTAACGACTATACACCTGTTGCAGGATATGGGTCGACCATGATAATTCAAGGGTAGTGCCAGATTAGCTTGGCGCCTGTCGGCGCCAGGCTAATCTAGCACTACCCTTGAGGAGTCATCTAACCACTATACAACTGTTGCAGGAGATGGATCGACCATGATAATTTAAGGGTAGTGCCAGATTAGCTTGGCGCCTGTCGGCGTCAGGCTAATCTTACACTACCCTTGAGGCGTCATCTAACCACTATACAACTGTTGCAGGAGATGGATCGACCATGATAATTCAATGGTAGTGCCAGATTAGCTTGGCGCCGACAGGCGCCAAGCTAATCTGGCACTCCCCTTGAATTAACATGGTCGACCCATCTCCTGCTGTAGTGCGTCAGGGCTGAATGGGGTATGAGTGATTTAGGCTCGTCCCGGAAATGGAAGCAGCCACTTGGTGCTGGTATGAATATGCTCCATGTCCATCCGCTTGCAGGCTTTGGCAGAAATGCCATTCATAATTGTTGTTGGACCAACTTTGCTGAGGTCGTGAAAGGTTCCTTAAAACATAGGAGTGGTTTGTTGGTATACTATCATTTCTAGACAGACCTCGCGACTCTCGTTCTCAAACTGTTTGATTCATAGTCACCTCGAGCTTTGCTGTCGTTGACTGTGAATCAAACAGTTTGAGAATGGGATGCGCTCGGTCTGTCTAGAAATGATAATATACGAACACTCCACTTCTGTGCTATAATAGCCACAGAGAGAGAGGGAGAGAGAGAGCGTGCGTGCGTGCGTGTATGTGTGTGTGTGTGTGTGTGTGTGTGTGTGCTCTGTTTTTTTTAAAAATATTTGCTTGTTCACTTTGTTCTACTGATCTGCTCTCGTGCGTGCCTGCGAGTGTGTGTGCGTGTGTGCGTGCGCACTTGTTTGTGTGGGTGTGTTCTTGTTTTTCTCATATGTTTGCTTAACCCCTTGACTGCTATGGACGATACCGATCGGCAGAAAAGACGCGTGATAACGTGATAAGATGATAACGCGTCTTTTCCGCCGGACGGTATAATCAGCAGTATTCCCCATGTTTGTGACTAGTGTTTTTCATCTTGAGATTTGCTGTGACAGCCATGGTCACCGAGATCAAAGAGACGGACGAGGGCAAGCCCGAGAGAATCACCCACATGATCCTCGCCAGGGGCATGTCTTTTGGGGTGAGACGAACCCCCCTTAACTGATCAGATAAATGGAACGGCGCCCAGCTGCAAAAGGCATAGACCCTCATGAGGATCTATGCCGCCTCTTGCATTTGAATCGCGTTCACTTTTCCTCTCGGTAGTGAAGGGGTTAAACGACAAACTTGGTGCGGAGAAACCTGCTGATAACCCTTTCCTATTCTTCCCTCATATTCTTCCTTTGGTGTCAGAATGTGGTGTAGCAGTGGATCCCACCACACTGACCGCGGTTGAGTCAGGTGTAGCAATGGCCGCGGGTGAGTCAGGTGTAGCAATGGCCGCGGGTGAGTCAGGTGTAGCAATGGCCGCGGGTGAGTCAGGTGTAGCAATGACCGCGGGTGAGTCAGGTGTAGCAATGGCCGCGGGTGAGTCAGGTGTAGCAATGGCCGCGGGTGAGTCAGGTGTAGCAATGGCCGCGGGTGAGTCAGGTGTAGCAATGGCCGCGGGTGAGTCAGGTGTAGCAATGGCCGCGGGTGAGTCAGGTGTAGCAATGGCCGCGGGTGAGTCAGGTGTAGCAATGGCCGCGGGTGAGTCAGGTGTAGCAATGGCCGCGGGTGAGTCAGGTGTAGCAATGGCCGCGGGTGAGTCAGGTGTAGCAATGGCCGTGGGTCAGTCTGGTGTAGGGATCATTGTGCTTTGTTACAAAAATAAAATGATTTATCCCTACTATACTGAGGAGCAAAAGAAATGCGAACATTTTTTTGGAATCATCGGAAACATTTTAGTTTCCCATGATTCCAAAAATGTCGCATTGCTTTTGCCCCTCAGTATATTATCTAAACATGAGTATCAAGTTGTCGCTCATTGATTGTTGAGTTATCGATCATTTGGTGTTGATGCGTCGATCATTGAGTGCTGAGGAGTCGATCATTGAGTGTCGAGTTGTTGACGATTGAGTATGGAGGTGTTGCCCCATTGAGTTTCGAGTTGATCGTTGGCTATGGAGGTGTTGCCCATTGAGTTTGAAGGTGTTGATCATTGAGTGCTGATGCGTTAATCATTGAGTGTCGAGTTGTTGATGATTCAGTATGGAGGTGTTGATCATTGAGTTTCGAGTTGATCTTTGGGTATGGAGGTGTTGATCATTGAGTGTTGAGGTGTTGATCTTTGAGTATGGCGGTTTTGACCATTGAATGCCGAGGTGTTGATTATTGATTATGTGTTAAACTCCAGTCACTCTCATGCCTCCCCCCTCCCTCCCCTTTTCCCGATCTCAATCTCTCCTTCCCTTCAGTGCGCCCCTGTTCTGACATCATCGCCCCTCTCGGCCAATAAATGGCTGGCCAGAGTTCCGGACCAGAACTTGGGCGAGGTTTTGTCAGAACAGCGCACACGACCACACGCTCTATCACACCTCAGTCTCACGCTCAACTCCACACTACTTCCTCACGCTTATACACTGAACACGCGGCGGCAACACTTTTTCTGTCAGTTGGGCAAAAATAACGGAGGCGTTTTATTCCCGTGACTCTCACTTGTCAAACATGTAAGACAACATCTAACCCAACCAGTAGGTTTACTGGTTGTTTCCTGCCCCCCCCCCTTCCCTGCAACAATACACACAAACTAAAAAACAAAACAACAAATCCGAACACAAAAAGGACCTCCATAAAAAACCACCCTGCGTACAACTGAGCCGAGGCAATTCAGTTCAATATAGTACTATCTCATAATAAAAACAACAACAAACAAAGAAAATGTAAGGTAGTTGCCATGCTTATCAAAAACAAAGGAAAAAAATAATTATGGACACTTTATATGCAGCAGATTACAAAGGTGGTTGCTTGGGGTTGGATGGTGGGTTTTCAGTTTCTAGCTGTCGCCTGACTGCTGCTGCTGACTGGCGTATTCGGTCGGTACCGTCCCCTTATCACTCCTGTAACCGCCCACGCATTCACTTCCCACACACTTTCATGCCTCTCTCATACTCGCCTACGCACTCACCCCCTACAGTCTTTCCCACCCTCCCTCTCTCTCTCTCAATCTCCATCTCTCATCATAGCATTCCACAGTCGGGAAATTCCCCCACCTACTAAGTACTTCCGCTACCGGACACCGCCCCCCACCCACGCATTCAGTCCTCTTTCCCTCCGTTTAAAATATGTTTATCACTCCTCCCTCGTCTAAACACCACGTGATAATTGAATGTGTGGGTGGTGATCATCGTGTGTGGAGTTTCTATCATTGCGTGTTGAGGTGTTGATCATTGAGTGTGGAGTTTCGATCATTGCTGGTGGAGGTGTACGTGTTGATCACTGAGTGTGGAGCTTCGATCATTGAGTGTCGATGTGTTGTTCATTGAGTGTGGAGTTTTGATCATTGAGTGTCGATGTGTTGATCTTTGAGTGTGGAGTTTCGTTCATTGAGTGTGGAACGTCCATCATTGGGTGTTGAGACGTCGATGTGGTCGTAGATCATCGAGTGTGGAGGTGTAGGTCTTTTGCGCGTGGAAGAGCTGAAGCCTGTCCGAACTGACCTACATTTCTGACTGCCGTCAGGAGCGGGGCCTGGTGAACAACGGGCTGCGGACATGCACTGTGACGTCACGGCGGCCCATGCAGCTGTTGACAATGACCAAGGAGATGTACAAGGAGGTGTTCCGTAGCGCCCTGTTGATAGACCATTTGATGATACCCGACCACATCGCCTTCCTCACGTAGGGGTCCGCGCTGCTTGCTGGAGTGATTGGAGAGGTTTCGTTTGCAAAGGACGACTCCCAACAACGCACGAGAGCAAAGTCCCGGCGGATAGCCAGCTTGTTCCATAAGCACAGTCAACACGCCGAACATCTCCAAGAGGCATAGATCCTCATGAGCCCATGGAGACATTTGGCGTGTCGTCATCCCGACCGTGACACCGATGTCGTTCGCTGTTGCCAGTCGTTCGTTTCAAACGAAACCTCACCAATGAAAAATAGATTGCTGAATGCATGCATGCCTCTGTGTGTGTGTGTGTGTGTGTGTGTGTGTGTGTGTGTGTGCGTGTGCGTGTGCGCGCGCGCGCGCTTTTATGTCGGAGCATGGGAGTTAGGTACACTCGACAGAGAAATCTAAGGTAAAGCAGTGGCCGCACCAACCTACACTGGGTTTATTGAGACAGGTATCAACACCTGAGTGGACTGATGGCTGGGTACATTCATGGACATAAACTGGTCTCAGCAAGAGGCATAGATCCTCATGAGCCCCCGCGGTCGCGGGGGCTCATGAGGATCTATGCCTCTTGCAGCTGAATCGTGTTGACTTTTCCTCGCCAGTTAATCAATTGCTCTCAACAGGAGCCTGCCCTTCATGGTCCACTGGCCGTGGAAAAATCTCATGCAACACCCAAGTCAGTGTACACTGATGTACTGCCGTAAAGGCTTGGTGCTCTGTAGGAACAGCATCAGGAACAAGTACATCTACGCCGTCAAATCTGTTAGTAAGAGGATCGTTGTTGTTCTTACTTTTAACAATGTGTACATAGTGTACTGACGAGTGTACTGAAATGCGATATTTTTGGAATCATCGGATACACTAACTCTACATCACACTAAAAGTGTCCTCTACATCACACACTAAAGTGTCCTCTACATCACACTGTGACAAAAGTGTCCTCTACATAACACACTAAAGTGTCCTCTACATCGCACACTTAAGTGTCCTCTACATCACACACTAAAGTGTTTCCGAAGATTTCGAAAATGTCACCATTCCTTTGCTCGTCAGTAACTACGAGATTTATTGTCTCTTTGTGCCTGTTTGCCTAATGATATGGTATGGTATGCTGTCCTCGAGGCGCACATATCTATCTCAGTCTTTCAAGATTCTCAAGGCACCGCAGAGAAGGAAGCTGGAGCTTTTAAAGCTTCGGTACATGCGATATATTTCTGTTTCCATTCCACCAGCCCTGACGGGCATTCACTTTTCTAATAGTGGTAATGGGATTTTTGGCTCACGTGCGAAGCAAAAGTGAGTCTATGTTCTGCGCCAGTGGTCGTCCGTCCGGCGTCCGTTTGACGTCTTTCGTCGTCCATGGCCAAAACGTTAACGTTGACATTTTTTCTGAGACTATTTAAGCCACAGTCTTCAAACAACAAGACATTTCTAAACATACCAATTTGAGTGACCTCTCACAAAAGTCAAGGTCGCAGGGGATCAGAGAATAGGTCAAAATAGCTATATTTTTTTACATCAATTTTTTTTCCAAATACTATTGACAACTTCAAACCCAAACTTGGTACAAAGATACCTGATTGGAAGACCGTTCTATGCATACTAATTTAGTTTATCCCTCGGAAAGGCCAAGGGTCACAAGAGCTCAGGAAATAAGTAAAATAATAACCACATTTTTTTTAAAAGATTTTTTTTCCTCAAATACTATTCACAACTTCAAACCCAAACAGAGATACCTGATGCATACTAATTTGGATGAGCCCTCGGAAAGGTCAAGGGTCACAAGAGATCGGCAAAGGTCCTTTTTTTCCAGGCCCCAGTCATTTGGAATTCCTTTCCGAAGCACATTTGTGATGCCCCCACATAATTTATTTCAAAAGTCAGCTTAAAACATCTTTTTCAATCTCACTGCTCTGTATTACCAAATTCCAGTCTCTTTTCTGTTTCACAATAACATCATGACGATCCTGTGCCAGTCCTTGCTGCGATGGTTGTTTGTGTTTTTGGTGTGTTTATGTGTTGTCAAGTTTAGAATTTGTATTGTAATATTTGTATTTTGTGTTGCTGCTGTCTATTGATTTGTGTTTAGGTTTTAAAACTTTGATTTGCATTGTACAGCGCTTAGAGCCTGCACTGCATGGGGTTTGCGCTTTATAAATATAATAATTATTATTAAATGTGTGTAAAATGCCAATTTTAAATTGAATTGTAGTTATTATCAACAGTCTTGCAAACGTTTCAATCAAATTTGGCACAAAGGTAGCTGATGATGATAAGACCTTCCTATGTATACTAATTTAGTCGACTCATTGCAATGGTCAAGTGTTATGGGGGTTTGACAGATGTGTCAAAACTGTTTAAATTTTGAGAAAACATGGATTTTGCTGGTGCAGAAGCCATCCATTTACTTATTGTCACAAAAGTCACAAATGTAGATCGGTCATACACGTGAGCCATAAGGGATTTACCTTTCTTGTTAACGTGGCAGAAAGGTAGTGAAGTAAATAGGTAATTGCACCGTATTGGGCACCCTGTTACTATGTCAATTTCACGTGGGGTTGGAAAATCCGATTTAAAAATTCATAAAACTCAAAAGGAAAGAAAATGAATTGAATTTTCGTGGAGTTGAGTATGATTATATGCTTAAATAATTTGAATATAAAATTGTGGTATCAAAGCACTGTACATGTGCATAATATGTATCGGACGTTTCGCTGTTTTGTTGAATGTTGCTGCGCGCGCTTTCTGTCAGAAGGAAAGCTGAGGCCGATCTCGCAGGAGCTTGTACAGTAACCAGTAATAAAAAGCAAAATCCTGTTGTCAGTTTGATGTTAAACGTGTGTCCAAAATCATGTCATGCTCAGTGTCCACATTGGCAAACCTACATGCCAACGGAAACGGCAGAAGAGACTCAAGACACCAACCTTGGAAAGTCTGCCTTCTCCTTTCACTCCCCCGAGTAGCAAAACGTGTTCGGGCCCACGACGGCCGCAGTGGACCCGCGGACCTTTACTTACTGGGACGCCCTTTGATGAAAGAAGGCGGATCCGCCCCCCCCCCCCCCGACATTTATCCCCCCCCCCCCCGACATTTATCCCCCCCCGACATTAACCCCCCCCCCGACATTTACCCCCCCCCCCGACATTTACCCCCCCCCCCGACATTTACACCCCCCCCCGACATTTATCCCCCCCCCCGACATTTACACACAGCCCCCGACATTTACACCCCCCCCCCCGACATTTACACACCCCGACATTTATCCCCCCCCCCGACATTTACCCCCCCCCCCGACATTTACACCCCCCCCCCGACATTTATCCCCCCCCCCGACATTTACCCCCCCCCATCCCCGGCATTTATCCCCCCCGACATTTACCCCCCCCCCACCCCCGACATTTACCCCCCCCCCCCGACATTTACCCACCCCACCCCGACATTTATCCCCCCGACATTTACCCCCCCCACCGACATTTACCCCCTCCCGACATTTACCCCCCCCCCACGACATTTACACCCCCCACATTTATCCCCCCCGACATTTATCCCCCCCCCCGACATTTACACCCCCCGACATTTATCCCCCCCGACATTTACCCCCCCCCCCCCCCCGACATTTACACACCCCACCCGACATTTACCCCCCCCCCGACATTTATCCCCCCCCGACATTTATCCCCCCCATTTACCCCCCCCGACATTTACCCCCCCCCGAAATTTACCCCCCCCCCCCCGACATTTTCCCCCCGACATTTATCCCCCCCGACATTTACCCCCCCCGACATTTACCCCCCCCCCGACATTCCCCCCCGACATTTATCCCCCCCCCGACATTTACCCCCCCTCGACATTTACACACCCCACCCGACATTTACCCCCCCCCCCGACATTTATCCCCCCCCCCGACATTTATCCCCCCCATTTACCCCCCCCGACATTTACACCCCCCCGAAATTTACCCCCCCCCCCCCCCGACATTTTCCCCCCGACATTTATCCCCCCCGACATTTACCCCCCCCCCCGACATTTACCCCCCCCCCCGACATTCCCCCCCGACATTTATCCCCCCCCCCGACATTTACCCCCCTCGACATTTACCCCCCCCCCCCCCGACATTTACCCCTCCGACATTAATCCCCCCGACATTTACCCCCCCCCCCCGACATTTACCCCCCCCCCGACATTTATCCCCCCCGACATTTAAACCCCCCCCCCCCCGACATTTACCCTACCACCCAACATTCCCCCCCCCCGACATTTATCCCCCCCCGACAGTAAACCCCCCCCCGACATTTACCCCCCCCCGACATTTATCCCCCCCGAATTTACCCCCCCGACATTTATCCCCCCGCCAACATTTATACCCCCGCCGACATTTACCCCCCCCCCCCCCGACATATTCCCCCCCCCCGACATTTATCCCCCACCGACATTAATCCCCCACCCGACATTTACCCCCCCCCCGACATTTACCCCCCCACATTTATCCCCCCCGACATTTATCCCCCCACCCCTTATTCCCCCTGGCCTTCCCCGCCCCCCTTCCACTCTTCCTCGTTTGATTTTCCAACCAGTTGTGGAATGCTACTGTAAAAGCTGTGCCCCCCCCCCCCCTTCCACTCTACCCGTCCCACTCACCCACTGTTGCACTTTTCTGCCCGTGAAAGAGTTATGAAAGCGGTACCCTTTCTCTTCATCGTTCCTCTCCATCACGAATGCTGATTGTTGTTGTCGTTGTTTTTTATAAGTCGTGTTCCTTGAATCGCAAAAATTACAGTCGTGAATCCGTAATGGTACCTCCCCCACCCCTCCCTCACCTTCCTCCCACCCCCATCAGTTTTTGTTGTTGTGCAAACTTTTCCATCAACTTTAAGACAAAGGTAACTGATGTTGGGACCTTTCTCTGCATACTAATTTGTTTGACGTCTCGAGTAAGGTCAAGGTTTACTTGAGAAAAGTGCAAACATTTTGACAAAATATGGATTTCGCAGGTACAAAAGCCAACCCTTTATGTTCAGACACATGAACATTTCATTGGCTTGCTGTAAAGGCCATGGTAAAAATAAAGTCCTAATAATTATGTGGACTGGTTACGCAAATGATGAGCCATAAGGGCTTTGCCATTCTTGTTTTCCTTATACATTCGCTATTTTCATCATAAATTCGTAATTTTTTTCGTGCATTTGTTTATTTTCATGATAAATTAGCTATTTTCAGAATACTGTACATTCGCTATTTTGATAATCAATTAGCTGTTCTCAGGCCAAAATGATTGGTAAAAGCGCCATGCCGGCTTTGAAAAGTAAGTGTGTTTCACGAACACTGTGTAATACTTTTCACGTTTTGTATGTCACGAACACTTACTGATGAAATACTGTTCACAATGTGCGCGCTCGCGCCTGTGTGTGTGCGTGTGTGTGCATGTGTGAGTGTGCGTGCGTGTGTTTTTGTGACGTGCAGGGCTCATGCGCCGTGTATCAGTACGTGCCCAGCACGCGCGCCTCTTGGCGAGACATTCAGCTGTGTCTGGCTCACCCCACCATCAACATAGACGGCTGGCCAGGTACCCACTGTTGCGCCCCAACCTCGGCGTCGACCCAACCTTGGCCGAGGTTGAGTAGTACACCTTACTATTTGTGACCAGCCCAGCGTCACTTTGACCGAGGTTGGGTCAATGCCGAGGTTGGGACCCAACACCTACGTCCACACATTGCCTGTCTCCAGCCATTGGCTGCGCTCGTCAGCAGAGCAACGAATTGAGGGAGACAATCAGCTTGAGCAGTTCGTTTCTTAATGGATGGATTAATTGCTTGCTTGACTGGTTGATACATTCATTCGTTTCTTTAACACATTTAACCCCAAGGTCGCATTTCCCAAATCTAGACCCCCCCATAAAAACTGACTATCCAACTTTTGGAGGCGTTACCCGCCTATGTATCGGCAGTTGCAGGAGACAAATCGACTATGATAATTCAAGGGTAGTGTCAGATGAGCTTGGCGCCTGGAGGCGCCTAGCTCATCTGGCACTGCCCTTGAACTATCATCGTCCATCCATCTCGTGCTGCAGGGCGACGGGGCCTAATTGGGTAAACGTGTGGACCACGTGACAGTGACGTCAAGGTTTGCGTCTGTTTAGTTTCACCCTTGTAGCCCCGGCACCCCGCAGCAGGAGATGGATTGATCATGATAATTCAAGGGTAGTGCCAGATGAGCTTGGCCAAGCTCATCTGGCACTACCCTTGAATTATCATGAGTTATATGATCAATCCATCTCCTAAAACTGGTCCATAGTCGCTAGGCAGGACGTCCAAAATTTGAGAAAACCGCGGGGACCTTGGGGCTAATAGGGTTAGCCCGGACCGACCATGTCAGTGTTGGCCTGATCAGCTTGTCCAACAACACCCCTCCCACACCCCTCCCACACCCCTCCCACACCCCACACCCCACCCCACCCCACCCTCCAACACCCCCCAAGATACTACTCAAGACAGGCAACCTACCCAGCCATCCTTTCCCTTCCTCCCACCTCCCACACTCCCACCACCTCCCAGACACACATAGCACATCCTGTACTGTTTATGTGTCTTGGGAGACAGCGCACGTTTTGTCACCAACTTCCCGTCTGCGCGCTGAATGAGAAGACGGGGCTGCCCAACGGATAGGGTCCTCCGGTAGACGCTGCTGTACGTCTAGCTGAAGCTGATGTCCAACCGAGGACCTTTTGCTAACCTCAGAACACTCGTACTAGCGACTAATCGGCTGTCTGTCACGGCAGCAGCAGCATGTTGGAAAAAGAAAACACACAAAACAACGACAACAACAACAAAACCCCAACACAACACGTCTATGTAGGGCACGATGCCAATGCCTCGTTCGTTTAGAAATAACGTTTCAAGCATCCCACACTGAGGTCCGTTTGGAGTTGTCCTTTCAAGACTACAAAGTAATTTGAAAAACAGACTGACCATGCTAGTTCAAGGGTGGTGCCAGAATAGCATGGCGCCTTCAGGCGCCAAGCTATTCTGGCACCACGCTTGAGCTAGCGTGGTCAATACATCTCTTGCTGTGGGGATGGGGTGGGGTGTCAGTTCTGATACGCGTGCTGACGCGGTTTTTTTTTCTTCTTCTTCTTTTGACGAACGGTATCGTCAGCAGTCAAAGAGTAAGGTTAACCCACGGTCAACCACTACACCCCCCCCCCCTCAACCCCTCCCCCCTCAACCCCTCCCCCTCCAACCCCCCCCCCCCCCACCCCACCCACCCGCCCACCCCGATTGGCAGTCACTTTTTTTGTCTGAATTAAGATGTTTCCCACATTAAGCTGTTATCTTCGACTGCTGTCCTCGATCCGTACGTGTGTGCTTGTAGAGAGCCGGGTGGATGCCGGAGAGCACCAGCCCAGACGAAAGGCGGCCTACACTCTGTACAACCGCCTGTCTGCGCGGGATTTAGTGGAGAGTGACATGGTCAAGCGGCCGTACCTTATGCTGGGACCCACGGTGAGGTGCCACGCCGCAAGGCAGGATTAGATCTATCATTAGACTCAGCGAGTCGAAAAGTCGTTACACTGAAGAAAGGAACTTATTGCCACTGGAGTTTATTCATGTTGTGCAGTTTGTGCAGTTGCACCTCAATAATCAATGACGCGAGAATTCCCAGTGGCCGTTTTTGGCTCACGTGCGATAGCAAAAGTGAGTCTATTTAACTCAGTCGAGACGTGCCGCCTACGGATACGCGGCGGTTCGCCGCGTATCCGTAGGCGGCACGTCTCGAATGAGTAATAGAGAGACTTAGAACGACCAATCAGATTCGTTTCGTTTCAGTCCTACGATACGAAACTGGGTGCGTGAACCGCTGATGCGGCCTAGATGGCTAACGAAAGACGTTTCGTTGGTGCATGGAAGATAACTCTTCACAGGCACGCGTTCTACTCAGTTTTAGCGGTATCGCTCTTGATTTTTGCCCACTGACGCAAAAAGATTAAACAAATGTCATGTGTGCCTTCGCATACACAATAGAAGTGAATTATCAGCCGTTCCAAATAAATTTGTGATGTGCTGGGTGTGTAAACAGCGACAGTCAAAGTGAATCGACACAGCCGCCTCGAAGCGAAGACCGCCATCTTGTAGCCTTGAATCGAGAGCCGATGAAAGTGGGGTTCAGAAAACTGATATAAAACCATATTTCTGTGGTACTTTAGCGAAACTTGTTAACATTTCTAAAATGTCCCTCCGCGCTTAAATCTAACACGACATGGTGTCACATCAAGAATTTGTACTCATAATCGACCTGTGAAAGTCGTTTCGTTAAAACTGGCGATCTGACGAAGTCGTACGAGTTCGTAAGGAAGTACACACAGTCTGGTGACGTCACTAGTACACACAGAGTCTGGTGACATCACTAACGAAACGGGCTAACGAAACGCACTTCGTTTGTCGTCTAAGTCTCCCTAATTGGTCAGTGGTCGTCTGTCCGTCGTCCGTCCGCCATCGTCCGTGGTAAGCTTTATCCTTGGCATTTTCCCGGAAACTATTTAAGCCACAATTTTCAAACCTGGCCTTAGGATACTTTGTGACAGACACTTCTAAACATACCAAGTTCAGTGACCGTTCTCAAAGGTCAAGGTCACAGGGGGGCCAGAAATGGTTCAAAAATAGCCATATTTTCACACACACAAATGGTCTTTTCTCAAATACCATGTTCAACTTCAAACCCAGTTTGTACAGAGATACCTGATGTAAGACTTTTCTATGCATACTAATTTGGATGAGCCCGCGGAAAGGTCAAGGGTCACAAGAGGTCCCGAAATAGGTACAAAAGAGCCATAGTTTTAACCAAATTGTTCTTTTGCAAATTTTCTTTTCAACTTAAAACCCAAAAAGGGTACAGAGACATATACCTGATAAGACATTTATATGCATACTAATTTGGATGATCCCTCGGACAGATCAAGGGTCACGAGGGAGTTGACAAATGTGTGAAAAATGGAGGTTTGAGATAAAATCACAGTTTTTTTTTTTTTTTGTTTTTTTTTGCCTTTTTTTTGCCAAATTGACAATAGGATTTGGCTCACAGTAGCTGATCTTTCTTTGCATACTAATTTAGTTGCCACCTCAATAAGGTCAGGGGTCACAGAGGGTTTAACGAATGTGTTAAGCATTCATAATTTTTGAGAAAACGTAGATTTCTTTGGTGCGAAAGCCTAACCATTACTTATCTCATTACACTTAAACTTGTCAGTGACCTGTCGGAATGGTCAAGGTCACAAAGGCCAGACTTATTATGGGGCGGTCCGTGGCACAGTGGTTAAGGCGCCTGCCACCAATGCTAAAGGTGCGAGGTTCGATTACGGGTTCCGGCGTCGGATTTTTCTCCTCTAGTAAGTGTCACCGTTAATTCGGGCGGACCGTCGGGGGTTCTTTCTCCGGGTACTCCGGCTCTTCCTCCCCCACGACTTTGGTATCAGTTTCAGCACACTTAATCTAATTTCAAATACAAACGATTTTGAATTTCCAAAAACTACAGTAGCTCGCTTGAGCTTGCCCTTAGCACCACGTGAATGTTCTGTGTTTATGTACAGTGTGTGAGTGAATGCGCGTGATTCACGTGAGCGTGCTTGTTGGGTTCAGTTCGCGGCGGCGCTTTGAGCCGATTTTCAGTTGGGATAAAGCGCCTATTTAATGCGCTTATTATTATTATTATTATGTGAATAGGTTATACATGTGAGCCATAGGGCTTTGCCATTCATGTTCTGTGACTGTTGTGAAAACACACACACACACACACACACACACACACACACACACACACACACACACACACACACACACACACACACACACACACACACACACACATTGGTTACAGTACCAACACACACTGGTTACAATACCCCACACACACGCTGCTTACTGTACCGGTGTTTGCATGCGTAAAAGTGGATAACTCACATGAATCTTCCTGTCCCTCGTGAATATTAATTACATAATTATACAGATTAACAAAGGAAACGCGACATTTTTGGGAATCATCGGAAACGCTAAAGTGTCGCATTTCTTTTGGGCTCCGCAATGGTGAATTATAACCGCCTTGACCTTCCCAAGGGAACCCATGGAAACCCACGGGCCGTACTTTCCAAATGAGGCGTGATATAACAAAAGACCACTTAAAGGAGACGCGGGACTGACCATGGTCATTCAAGATTAGTGCCAGATGAGCTTGGCGCCTTCAGGCACTAACCTTGAATGATCATGGTCACTACGTCTCCTGCCGTAGAGTGCCAGGGTAAATCGAGTAACATGCGTATTGGTCGTCTGCTATTCAGTACGGCGATGCTCGTGACCGGAGGTGCAGCAAACCTCGAATGACCCCCACTGACTCAGAGTTTCACGAAGCGAGGTCCCGCCTGCCTCAACTTCCGGGCTACGCGCGACGCGGAAGCGCAGTGGGTGAAGTTTGCAGTTCATAGATACAGTCCTGCGGATAGATACTCGTCTGCCATAATTATTGGACGAAAAGGCGCCAGTTCAAGGCGGCCCCGCGTCAATAGCTGCGGAAGTGTCCCGTAGCGTTGCCGTCGGCAACGCTACACGACACCTCCGCAGCTATGGATGCGGGCCGCCCTTGCGTGAGTTAAGGTCCGAAATAGCCGGGCAGAGTTTTTTTTTTGGGTGTGTCCCTGTCCGTCTGCTCATCTATCCATTCACCCGTTCATTCATCCGTCCGTCCGTCCATCCATCTACCCGCCCACCCATTCATTCGCGCATCCGTCCATCTGTCCGACCACCCATCCAGGCATCTACCCGCCGACCCACCCACTAGTCCGTCCGTCCGTTCGTCCACCCACCCACCCACCCCTCCGTAGATCCATCCATCCACCCATCCGTCCATCCATGCAACCCACCAATCCATCTATCCATCCACTCAGCAGTCCACCCATCCATCCACCGACCCATCTAACCATTGACCCCCACCCACCCCCCCATCCATCCACCCACCTGCTTGTCCACCCACTAATCCACCTGCCAGCCAACTAAGCCTGCCCCTTGCTGTACTTGCACTCACAGGGCAAATCGTCGAAACGCAAGGACTGGCGCCGAAAGGCCAGCCGCACGGAGAGCGACGAGGATTTCATTGTTAGTTCCACGTTCCAGATGGACAGCACGTGCGATGTTCGACGAGGGTCCGTCATTCGGGTCAGTACAATTTCGCTCCGGTCGGAGTCTGTGTGTGTCTAGGACCCAACAGCTATGAGCTGTTGGGTCCTAGGTGTGTGTAGAATAGCGAGGTCTCGTTTGCGCTGAACGACTTCCGACAACGAGCGAGAGCAAAGTTACGGCAGATAACCGCTATGTACCAGACGCACAGACGACACTCCAAACATCTCCAAGAGGCATAGATCCTCATGAGCCCTCCGGGCTCATGAGGATCTATGCCTCTTGGAGATGTTTGGAGTGTTGTTTGTCTGCCTTGATTTCGCTCTCGTTCATTGTCGCGAGTTGTTGGTAGCGACTAAACCTCGCTATTTTTTGTAGTTGTTAGCAATGGCAGGTTGGTTGAAAAATGGCTGTTACATATATGTTTATGGCAGTGTCAACGCCTCAACCTTTGTGAAATAAAAATGTCATGGATTCATCGTTAGTGGGTCTGTGATTTTGGACCTTAAGTCAGTCTATATTTGCAAACCATATTTATATTTGTGTTGTACCCGTCTTTTCTAAGCGTGTTTCTTTCTCCGTTGGGCACTTCTTTATATTTGTTAAGTGCCAAACCGGCAAACATATTCCGATTCAACAAAGGCCAGTTTCCAAGTCGTGGAAATTCAGTTTCGAAATCGGTGACCGGCCTGGGAGGGTTGTGGCGGCTTGTGTGTGTGTGTGTGTGTGTGTGTGTGTGTGTGTGTGTGTGTGTGTGTGTGTGTGTGTCTGTGTGTCTGTGTGTGTGTGTGTGTCTGTGTGTGTGTGTGTATGTGTGTGTGGGGGGGGGGGGGGAGAGGGTTGTATGTGTGTGTGCGTGGTTGTGTATGTGTGTCGGTGTGTGTGTGATTTTCGAGAGGTTGGGTCCGCTGATTGATTGATGGCTGGCTGACTGGCTGAATGGATGGATGGATGGATGGATGGAAGATGGATGATGATCTTTACACAATACAATTTTCCTCGTAACACTGTCTTACAGCGTAAACTTCTCAGGAGGAGGAAATTCAAAGGCAACGTGGAGAGTTCAACTGAACTAAGCCAGTCCGGTCACCTGCAGAGAATGGGCAAAAGGGGCTCGAACGAAGTCGCGCCATTGCCCCCCGATTGGCGTAGAGGAAGTTTAAAGTAGGCCTTAAAACAACCCTTTTGCCAAAGCTGATGATCAATACCTCTCGCACTGACGAGTAGCACATGACGTCACTGTGTGGTTTGCGTCACGATAGTGTTATTCGTACAATATGAGTTATTTATAGCAAGGGTTTGCTACACGGACACTTGTAGGCCTTCGGGAGATCAAAGGAACGATTGCCCCCCGAAGGCCTGATGGGTACAATGGTTTCTTCGACCTCCCGAAGCCCTACAAGGGTCCAGTTAGCTAACCCCTGATACCAATAATGTATTTGTTATCATTCCTCCACCATGTTCGTAAAAGATATCAAGAAGAAATCTTCCGACCTGGATCACTCCAGATATGACTGACGTCAAAGGAATATACATTTATACATAATAATAACGTAATTTAAAATATTTCATGACGTTGCCGTCTCCAGTAGTGTCCCTGTTGTTTCGATCAACACTAAGTAACTTGGTACTTCAGAGCGTTTTTAAATCCCTTCTACTTATAGAAGGGATTTTTTTAGGACGGGTCGCGGTGGGGCAAATTTAATAGCATGTCCATGATGTCAAAGGCGGGCAGGCTAAACCTCTAACAATTGAAGTAACAAGATAAAAATTACGTCATGTCTAGTTACGCTAACCTCGCTGCTGAACGTACATTTGGCGCAAAGGCGCCGTATGTATGTGCGTATGTATGTATGTATATGTATGTGTGTGCGTATGTATGTAAACAAGAGAATTTCCGATATTTCTGTACACACAAGCTTGAAACTTGGCAAAATATTTTCTTAAGTGGATGGCTAAGAGAGTCTCCTAGTATTTTGTAATTGAATGTCTCATTGAAGACATAAACAACCGTTTATAGAAAGTCGGTTGACCCAGATTAGAGTCCGTAATGTTTGTCATATTTACTTGAACCTTTGTATATAGCTGGTTTGGAGAAAGACATTGGACGAGTTTGTTAGCCAGCATTGTATCCTTTCATCTTCTTTAGTAAATATTAATTCTTTTCAGAAAAGAATTAAAACAGTAAAAAAAACTTGACTTCTATAGATAGTCAGACAGTGGCGGTGACGTAAAAGAGGCAATTCCGTCACCACGCAAACATTGACATAATACTCTAAATATGACGTAATTCTCTCTAGCGCCCGACCCTTTCTCTCTTTCTCACAGACACACGCGCATCTCCAAGAGGCATAGATCCTCATGCGCCAGGAGATGTTTGGAGCGCGCGCACATGCACACACTAACACAAACACACACACACACACACACACACACACACACACACACACACACACACACACACACACACACACATCGTCGCGCTTTCAGAAGAGCATTCAGGTGACCCGATATAGCTAGTTTGGAGAAAGACATTGGATGAGTTCGTTAGCCAGCTTTGTACCCTTTCAACTTCTTCAGTAAAAATTAATTCTTTTCAGACAAAAATTAAAACAGTAAAAAAATCTTGACATCTGGAGAAAAGGCCCCGCCACACATGCCGATTGTGCCCCGATTTTGTAACAGATTCCGATCCGATTGCGAGCGGATGACGTCAGAATGCCTCTTAAAAGGTCTCGCCACACATGCCGATTTTGAGGCCGATTCTCGAGCAGTTTCCAGAACCGTTTCAATCGATGTGTGATCGGGCAGGACTACAAAATGTGTGCAATGCCACACGTTCCCCGACTACCGGTTTGAACCGAAGATCAAGTCGTAAACAGCTTCCTGTTCTGCAAAATGGCTGCTAGTTTTGACAGTGATGATGATGTGCTTGCATTATCAGCAGTTTTGCATCATAATCGGAAAGAGGCGGGCGAAACATCGGCAACGAAGGTGGTATTGATCTTCCGCCATTTTCACACTCGGGAACGACGTGCTTCGCGAGACGCGCTCTGATTGGTTGAAGCTTGCAATCGGGGCCGATTCGTGTTGCAAAATTAGAGCAGGCTCTAAACACAAGATTCGCAGCCGATTGGGATCGGATCGGATACAAAGATGTATTCTGACGTCATCCGCTCACAATCGGATCTGAATCTGCTACAATCGGCATGTGTGGCGCGGCGGGGCCTTAAGTCAGACAGTGGCGGTGACGTAAAAGAGGCAACTCCGTCACCATGCAGACATACTCTAAATATGGCGTAATTCTCTGTCTCTAGCTTGCTCGTTCTTTATCTCACACACGCGTGCATCTCCAAGAGGTATAGATCCTCATGTTCCCGGAGGGCGCATGAACATCTATGCCTCTTGAGGATATTTGTAGCGCGCGCATGCACTCACGCACACGCACATGCATACACACACATCGACGCGCTTCAGTAGAGCATGTAGGTGTACTTAGTATAGCATGTAGCTAGGTAAAGTCAACCTGCTTTCACACAAATTATAGCAAGACTGAAATCATATCGTGAAATTCTAGTTTTGTCACCATTTTCCCAAGTCCTGAAGCAAAAGCGAAGCTCATATCACGTTAAATATAAAATTACGTAAAAACCCAAAAATACGTCATGACAAATGACGTCTGACAAACCAATGACGCGAATGCACTGTGCGCGCCCCTTATAGAGTTCACTATGGTGCATTGGCACATCTGCGAGGCTTTTTCAAAGGAGATATTTTAACATCAGAATCAAGTCAACGACAAAAGGTAGAGACCCTTTACAGCGAAGACAGCTCTCATATAGAAGGGACTTTGTGGGTTATGGTTCATCCCATCTTGTTGGGGTCTTTTATAGAATAAAACTGGTATCTAAGAGGCGTCAGAAAGAGGGCTACAAAAGGTCCGCCATTAGTCGCTACAAGGGCGAGGTCATGGTACGGTTTACGCTAAAATGTTTTGGTCGTGTAACGCAGGGATGAAAACGACGTCTTTTGTAATAGTCCATAAGCTAGCAAGATCTACCGTGCAACCCCCCCCCCCCCCCCCCCACCAGTACTCATTAAGATGGGTTTCAAAGTGTTCCTTAGTATGTCCTGAGATGTTTAAGCCATTTTCCCCGAACATCCTTAGGAACACACCAGAGATATGGCCGATGGCGCAAGGGTACCCCCATTTATGCTCTTCGCAGGTGCTAAAATGAGATTGAGAAACATTTTCTTCTAAATAAATCAGAATTCATTCCAGAAGCCCAAATCAGCAATATTATGTCAAGGCACACCTTCTGCATCCTCTGCAAAAAAACAGAATGAAAAATTATTGAATATCTGGCTCACAGTGAAGGTATTTGTGCACCCAGTAAATGACCATTTCCGCAAAATCGCAAAAAAAGACAAAAATAATGTGTCAGATGCCTTCAGACATTTTCTATAGCACTGACAGTCCATTTTCAGGTTTACATCATTAAAACAGGATGTCACAATTATTATAAACTTGACTAGGTGATGCTGTGATCACCGTGAGTGCCACAGTCGTTGATTTTGTATCCCTACCCCCAAGTTGTAAAAATACACAAAATTAATTAGAAAAAATTGCTTAAGTTATTCCATTTTATTTTTACCTCTCTTTACCTATTAAGTTTCAATAATGTGAGCATAAAGTGCAAGAAAATAAGGAAAGTCGGCATACTTTACGGTATGTTCGTGGTGAATGATAGCTTTTTCCCATTTAAAATTGCGGAATTTGGAAACGTACGTTATTTCTGATGCCCTCAGAAATTTTGTATACAACTGATAGGTCTTTTTTAGGTTTTATTGGTTAGGATAGAGTACCACAGTTACTCCCAACCTGATTTTATGATGCTGTGATGCATTTAGGGGCCACAGTGGCTGAATCTGCTGCCCTACCCCCATTTTACCTGTAAGCAAAGGAACGAAAAATGATAACAATTGCTCCTCTGATTAAATATTTTTGTTGCCAGTTTTCTTAACAAAATATGCATATTTGGCATAAACATTTGTGATCATTTCATTAATTTCAATGTGACCCATCAATTTAATTGTAATTCTTTTTATTTAAGGCATGCTTAACAGGGGCTGCCGCTGAAGCTTCTACCGTCTGCACATTCAGCACTCTTGTCAAACTCGGGGAAGGTGTACCTCAGGGAGATGTTGTGTCTGATGCTGTTTTTGGTTGTGGAGCGCAGCAGAACATAAAGAAATAGCATCCTCCAGAATCCAGGATGCTGCCAATAGAGTGAGCAGCTGGACTGAAAGAGGCCACTCAAACTGAGCTAGACCATCTCTTTCAATCAGACGGAAGAGGTCACCTCAAACTGGAGACCTTCCAGTACCAAAGACAGACAGGCCAACTTTACTGGCAACAAATAAATTACTGGATTCACGTGGAGCCCTCACATTGAAGCCATGGAAGCTAGAGCTGCAAAAAAAAGTCTCTCATGAAGAAACTGGTGGGGACCACATTGGCGCAAATTACAGCATCCTGGCACAAGCAAACACCTGCTCGGTCAGACCAGTTGTGCGGTACCAAGATACATCGACAACATGAAACACTGCCTGCAAAACCCAAAAAGCCAGGCTTGACAAGATGCAGAACGTGGGTCATTCTCATGATGCAGTGTCATTCTTAGAGCCATCTGGAGCACCCCAATTTAGGAAATGGAGGACATTGGAGCCACTGGAATGCAGAACAGCACACATGATGAAGACTTACTAAACACCGACAGCATGGGAGACTACAGGAGCAGACCAAGAACCGTCAGAAATACCCAAGTCTGAACCGCCAACTGAAGGTCCTGCAAAGGGCTAACACTGACGTCCTGGAACCAAGCCCAAAGATGTGTGAACAGCTCCCTTCAGATACCTGGACATCTCGAAAGAGCCTTCAAGACAACATAAACAATGTTCCAGGACTCTTTGCCAAAGGTCGCGGCACTGCACAAAGCCATCTTGCTGGAAGTTGTGCACAAGCGCTACCCTCAAAGCAG
>BTPG01000002.1:3998450-4082807 GCA_036245525.1 Semisulcospira habei | reverse complement strand
GTGATACCACACAAGATGCCGTGCGGAATGAAGGAAGTGGCGTGTACATCTGTTGTGCAGACCGCACTACTACCTCCCTCTCCTTACCAGCTGGCGGCAGCAGCTCCAACTATCGTACAGATCTGCAGGTGTTCAACACAGCAGCAGAGCACTAGCTAGGGAAAGGCAGCAGCTTGATCCACTGATCTCACCAGGAAGCTTCAAGATAGACTGGATGCCCTGTCCACAAAATAGTGCTGCAGTGGATTCCAGTGCATTCTGGACTAGCTGGGAATGGAGACACTACAACAACAAAGTGATTGGCGACAGCAGAATGGCGGCTGCAGCCCGTGGGCAGATGACATCAACAAGCTGAACAGGGAGAGCCAGGCCACCATCTTTCATCTACGCACTGATTACTCTGGACTGGGTCCATACAGAAAAGCAGGAACATTTCACAAACCCAAACTGAAGCCTGAAGGTTTACACACTTTAATCAGATCACTCTGTATCAGCAATTATTTGAAGCTTCCGTGCCTAATGCATGAAGAGATACCAAAATAAAAGAACGCTTACTGCTTAGCGAATGGCGGACTTCGGTAGAAGCGTAAACAACCAATCAGAATGTTCGGCAGAAAGGCCATGCAGTCACTTTATGATCAGAGCTAAATATAGATCACTTGCAACAAGCGTCAGCATGATCGTTCGCAATGGAATAGTCACAAATTGGGGGAGAAAAAAAAGAGGTAGACAAAAGTTTGCCAGCACGTTGTCATTTTTTTACAAAGTTTCACAGACTTTAAGGAAAAGGACTGAAATTGACAGACTTTTCCAGGGCCCTGAAAAAGCCTTGTCATTTTTTAACAACTTTCACAAATGTTCACAGACTGTAAGGACCCTGCTGGACTCACCTCGTGAGACTGGGTCATGCGGAAACAGCCCTATGTAAATTTGGCGTAGGAAATCAGTCTCCTTAGCACATTCTGCAAACATGTCAATACAGAGAAGCGGTCTTCTGGCAGTTTTGACCAGAAGACACGCCCCTTTACACCAAACTCTGAAAACATGCTGCCTAGCTCTTGACAGCTCACTTATTGGCAATCAGAACAATATAAGAGTTAAAGACGGCCATCAAAAACTTGAACGTTGCAGAAGGTGGAAGTGGAGATCTCATGGTCGACATGTGGAAACTAAGTATTTGATAACATTGTTTTGGCACCATGAAACTTTATTATGCATATTCATATTTACACATTTCTAGATGAAAATAAATGAAAGGAAAAGGGGAGACCTTACTAGATCCGCCTTACACTAGGTAAAATATCACCTAAAAGACCAGCCAGTTAAAAATAGTTACAATTAAATTGATGGGTTACATAGAAATTAAACTAACTAACTACATTGAAATTAATGAAATGATCACAACTTTTTATGCTCAATATACATACTTTTAAAAAAAACTGGCAACAAAAAATATTTAAACAGAGGAGTATGACGTAAGCAATTTTTATGATTATTTTGCGTTACTTTGCTTACTGGTAAAATGGGGGTAGGGCAGCAGATTCAGCCACTGTGGCCCCTAAATGCATCATAGCATCACAAAATCAGGTTGGGGATAACTGTGGTACTCTATTCTAACCAATAAAACCTAACAAAGACCTATCGGTTGTATACAAAATTTCTGAGGACACCGGAAACAACGTACGTTTCCCAATTCAGCAATTTAAAATGGGAAGAAGCTATCATTAACCACGAATGTACCGTAAAGGATGCCGACTTTCCTTATTTTCTTGCACTTTATGCTCACATTATTGAACCTTAATAGGTAAAGAGAGGTCAAAATAAAATGGAATAACTTTAGTAATTTTTTTCTAATTAATTTTGTGTATTTTTACAACTTGGGGGTAGGGATACAAAATCAACCACTGTGGCACTCACAGTGATCACAGCATCACCTAGTCAAGTTTAAAATAATTGTGACATCCTGTTTTAATGATGTAAGCCTGAAAATGGACTGCCAGCGCTATAGAAAATGTCTGAAGGCATCTGACACATTATTTTTGTCTTTTTTTGCGATTTTGCGGAAATGGTCATTTGCTGGGTGCACAAATACCTTCACTGTGAGCCAGATTCAATATTTTTTCATTCTGTTTTTTTGCAGAGGCTGCAGAACGTGTGCCTTAACAGAATATTGCCTGATTTGGGCTTCTAAAATGAATTCTGATTTATTTAGAGGAAAATGTTTCTCAACCTCATTTTAGCAGATGCAAAGAGCGTGAATGGGGGTACCCTTGCGCCATCGGCTATATCTCTGGTGTGTTCCTAAGGATTTTCGGGGAACATGGCTTAAACATCTCAGGACATACTAAGGAACACTTTGAAACCCATCTTATTGAGTACTTGGGGGTGGGGTGGTGCACGGTAGATCTTCCTAGCTTGTGGACTATAATTCATACAACGAGAAGCCTGAAATGCGCATTGCACGCAAGCCGTCGTGCGAATAACACTGTACTCACAGAGTCGATCTACAATGACGTCATTTTGTGTCGCTGATCAGAACGAGTGCTATCGAACACTTTTTAGAAATATGGTGATTGATTCTGTCATAGTTACTTTTTAAGTCCCTTCTAGTTATAGAAGGGACTTTTAGGACGGGTCGCGGTGGGGCGAATTTAATAGCATTTCCATGATGTCAAAGGCGGGCAGGCTAAACCTCTAACTATTGAAGTAACAAGATACAAATTACGTTATGTCTAGTTATGCTAACCTCGCTGCTGAACGTACATTTGGCGCAAAGCGCCGTATGTGCATATGTATGTATGTATGTGCGTATGTGTGTGCGTATGTATGGAAACAAGAGAATCTCCGATAATTCCGTACAAACAAGTTTGAAACTTTGCGAAATACTTTCTAAAGTGGGTGGCTAAGAGAGCCTCCGAGCATATTGTAATTGAATGTCTTATTGAAGACATAAACAACCGTTTATAGGAAGTCGGTTGACCCAGATTAGAGTCCGTAATTTTTGTTATATTTACTTGAACCTTTGCATATAGCTATTTTGGAGAAAGACATTGGACTAGTTCGTTAGCCAGCTTTGTATCCTTTCAACGTTTTTAGTAAAATTTAATTCATTGCAGAAAAAAAAGTAAAAAGTAAAAAGCTGCGACTTTTCGAGAAAATCAGGACGGTGACGTAAAAACAGCAACTCAGACACTGACGCAATACTCTCGGCATGACGTTTTTCTCTCTCTCCCTCTGACACATACACACGCAACGCGCGCGCAGAGTGCAGACTTGAACTTCATTGGAGTTCATTCGACAAAGCCGGATGTGATTGGTTTCAAGTCAAATGAAGAAAAGTGACGCCACGCTTTTAAAAAGACGCGCACTTTTGTGTAGTCCGTCGCCATCGTCAGTGCCAGGGATCGAAGGTGAGATTACTTATAGTTGACCAGTTCTCTGTGATCTTAATGGTCTGACTGAGATAAACATATTGCAACTATTCATAACAAATTGTGTAGTGCAGATGATAAGACAATCTTGAGTAATTCAACCCACGCCATAACTTACAAGTTACATCTGTGGGTTATTTTTTCGGTGGTCATTTGTAGGCCATGTGTTGAGATGGGTCCATAATATCTGCATTGTGGTCAATGAATGGTACAGGGAAGTAAATGGGTATTTTCGTCATCACTACTTTTCTGTCCGTCATTTCGTGCTCTTATTTAAATCGTTATCGTGCAACAATCCCAGGCCTTTCCTGTTGTGATGATCTCTGCTCGACTACGATCTAACTCACTGTCAGTAGCACGGCGTCAATTCTGTTAGCCCCGAGTTAGCAGATGCTTTGGGCTACGTATTCCAGCTTGTAGACTATACTAAACCGCACGATAATCTATGACACTTGTAAACGAGTTTGCTTCCGTTGTATTCATAATGTTTTCCCATCTTTCTCATGATTGTTCGGTGATTAATACAATTTTCTTTTAACCGTATAACTTTGCACAAAAAGAAGAATATATCCTCCTGGGCCCCACGGCTGTGGCGGATCATGAAGGTCCATGCCACGTTCAGATGTCGTGGAGTGCCTTTTGGGCACTGAGTAGACTGTGAGTTTTCTCTCCATCTTTCTGATTATCTCCCATTCGTTTTCATTTTAGATCTATTCGGTCTGTCAACAAACATCAATGACGTACTCTCATTTCTTATTGTTAAAGTCGGAGGAATCAGGTCTGTCACAGTTTCGGAACTGAGATTGCTCAAGTGATCCGCCTCGAAGTTTCCTGATTTTCATTAGTGTATGTTGATCTGCCGATATTCTGTCCGGGCATGTGCTGCAAATGTTTTCTTTTCCGTAAATGGTCTTTGCCCTCGCGCTGGGACCATAAGGCGTTGAGGCGCGTCCCCTGGGTGGTGGATAGGGGGTCCCTCGCGAGAGGGGTGCACCGAATGAAATAAGGTGCCGTGAACCAACATGGTCTAGGGGAAGGTGACCTCGACAGAAAACCCCTGGTCCTCCTAGTAAGGGGGTTGGGCGTAGGGGTAGCTTCCCCGCCCCCCCCCCCCCCCCCCCTGCAAATAAGGAAATAGCTACAAAAACGCCGACGAAAAGACAAACAGCAATTTCTTTCCTGAAGGAGGAAGGTTCTTCTAAAAAAAAAAAAGATTTATGACGTCCTGTGGTGAAAGCCGAAAGTCTTCGGAAGCCACAGGACCGAGCCGCCTCTCTCTATCCAGGGACACAACCATGGGCACATGGAATGTCAAGACCATGTACCAGAGCGGCAAGGCCGCCCAGATAGCAGCGGAAATGCAAAAGTACAACCTTTAATAATAATAATAATAATTACGGTATTTATAATGAGCTTATCTTATAATAATTATAACTCTAAGCACGCACTCACAACTTGCGCACGCATGCGCACGCTTTAGACAACGACTCACGTACCACATATGGTGAAATACATTACGACAGTCAGCTTGGGGTGGGGGAGTGTGGTGATATAGTGCTAGAACTGTTGAAAGAGGTGAGTTTTGAGGGCGGACTGGAAGGAGGAGAGAGAGTGTTTTTGACGGAGAGAGAGTGGGAGAGACAGAGTGTTCCAGGTGGATGGACCGTATACTGAGAAGGAGCGGGGGCCGAAAGTGCTGAGTTTGGTGCGGGGGATGTGGAGGCAGAGAGGGTCGGAGGCGGAGCGGGGGGAGCGGGAAGGGATGTAGGGGTGATGTAAGTTGGAGAGATAGGCGGGAGCGCAGTTGTTCAGGGATTTGTAGCAGAGAGACAGAATCTTGTATTGGACGCGTTGTGGGATGGGAAGCCAGTGAAGGAGCTTGAGCAGGGGAGTGATGTGGTCGGATTTATTCTTTCTGAGGACGAGGCGGGCAGCATTGTTCTGAACGACCTGGAGAGTGAAAGTGGTGGAGTGAGGGAGGCCGCAAAGGAGAGAGTTGCAGTAGTCGATGCGAGATAGGATGAGAGAGACAGCAAGTTTGGTGGAAGCTTCGGTAGTGAGGTATTTTCTGATCTGACTGATGCGGCGGAGGTGGAAGTAGCATGCCTGGGCCGTGGCGGAGACGAAGATGGTCATGGAAAGAGAGGAATCGAGGAAAACGCCGAGTCAGAGACGGAGATGGGGGGTGCTGTCGAGTTGAAGGTGGAGAGAGGGAGGGAGCTGGGAAAGTTTTTGGCGAGTGCCTACCAGCATGTTCAGTTTAAGCTTGTTTGCTGTCATCCAGTTTTTTCACGTCTTCGTAGCAGTCAGCCGTGCGAGTCAGTAGTGACTGAGTGTTGTCGAGTTTGTCTTTGTCTAGTAGTTGTGAATCGTCAGCGTAGAGGTGGTGGTGTATGTGGTGAGACTGGATGATTTTGGACAGGGGAGAAATGTAGAGTGTGAAAAGGACCGGGCCCAGGACGGACCCTGTAGAACTCCGCAGGAGAGCGTGACTGGGTTGGAGGAGACTCCGTCGATGGTGACGGACTGCTGTCTGTCGGAGAGATAGGAGAGAAACCATGAGTGAGCAGAGTCAGTGATGCCAAAGGAGTGGTGAAGGCGGTGGAGGAGGATAGAGTGGTCTATAGTGTTGAAGGCGGCAGAGAGATCGAGTAGCGTAAGAAGGGAGATGTTGCCCGAGTCGGTGGAGAGAAGCAGGTCGTTTAAGATATGTAGAAGGACTGTTTCAGTGCTGTGATGTTTGCGATAGGCAGACTGGAAGGGACTGAGGAGGTTGTTGTCGGCGAGGTGGAGGTTGATCTGGTTGAGAACAGCCTTATCAAGAAGCTTGGACAGGAAAGAGAGATTAGAGACTGGGCGATAGTTTTTGAGTTCGTTTGGGTCGAGGTTGTGTTTTTTGAGGAGAGGACGGACGGTGGCGGACTTGAAGATATCAGGGACGGAACCTTTCCCTGCTAGGTATCAGTGAAGCCAGATGGACACAGTCTGGCCAGAAAAGGCTGTTAAGTGGGGAGACGATTCTGTATTTAGGTCATGAAGAGGAGAATGCCCCCCATACAGAAGGTGTAGCATTCATGCTGTCACCAGTGGCACAGAGAGCGCTGATGGGCTGGGAACCTCTTGGGCCAAAAATTATCACAGCAGCCTTTAGAACCAAGAAAAAGATCAAGCTAAACGTCATCCAGTGTTATGCGCCCACTAAGGACAGTGACGAGGAAGAGAAACAAGAGTTCTACGACCGACTCCAGAGTGCCGTGGACAAATGTGCGGAGCGAGACATCACCATCGTCATGGGCGATTTTAATGCCAAAATAGGGGAGGACAACACCAGATACGAAGAGGTGATGGGGAGACAGGGACTAGGGGAGATGAGTGAGAACGGGGAGAGGTTTGTAGACTTTTGTGCTCTAAACAGACTTGTCATTGGAGGCAGCATCTTCCCACACAGAAGAATACACAAAGCAACGTGGGTCTCACCTGACCATACAACAGAGAACCAAATAGACCATATCTGCATTAGCAAGAAATTTAGAAGATCCCTTCAAGATGTTCGAGTGAGGAGGGGAGCAGATGTCGCCTCAGACCACCATCTGCTTACCTTAAGAAAAAAGCTCAAGTTAAAGAAAAGCCGCACAGAGACAACAAGAAGACAGTGCTATAATGTAGGCCTCCTGAGAGAGACTGGAGTGAGAGAAGAGTTCAAACTGGTGCTGTCCAACCGGTTTCAAGCGCTACAGGAGCTAGTAAATGAAGAGGAGGCGGTCACCACAGAGCAGCAGTGGAAGGCAGTTAGAGAGGCGCTGAACTCAACCTGCAAAGACACTGTAGGGTTCAGAAAACACCATCACAAGGACTGGCTGTCGGCACAGACCTTGAAGAAGATAGAAGTGAGGAAGCAGAAGAAAGCAGTTGTCAACAACAGTCGCACGAGAGCAGTCAAAGCAAGGGCACAGGAGGAATACTCGGAAGCCAACCGCGAGGTGAAGCGGAGTATCAGGGCAAACAAGAGGGCCTACACAGATGGCCTAGCAGCAGAGGCAGAAAAGCAGCAGGCAGCGGCAACATGAAACAGCTCTACGACATTACCAGAAGATTGTCGGGCAAGAATGGCTATACAGAAAGACCAGTAGAAGACAAATAAGGCAAGCCTATTGCAGACAGAGCAGACCAACTCGACAGATGGGCCGAGTATTTTGAAGAGTTACTGAACAGACCCAGCCCACCCGACCCCCCAGACATCCAGCCAGCAGAGACCGACCTACCCATCAGCTGTGACAGACCCAGCCGGGAAGAGATCAGAAGAGCAGTGGCATTTTTGAAGAACGGCAAAGCAGCAGGGCCAGATGACATCCCAGCGGAGTCTCTGAAAGCAGACCTAGAGACAACAGTAGAGCTGCTGTACCCACTGTTTGGAAAGATCTGGGAAGAGGAGGTGATGCCGGCTGACTGGAAGGAGGGGTACCTAATCAAGCTTCCCAAGAAAGGCGACCTCAGCAAGTGTTCCAACTACAGAGGAATCATCTTGCTGTCAGTACCAGGAAAGGTCTTCAACAGGATCATCCTGGAGAGAATGAAGAGCTCCGTTGACCCCCAGCTGAGAGACCAGCAAGCAGGATTCCGGAAAAACCGATCATGTACAGACCAGATCGCCACTCTCCGCATCATCGTGGAACAGACTCTGGAGTGGAGCTTCCCGCTGTACGTCAACTTTGTGGATTACGAGAAAGCATTTGACAGCGTGGACCGAGAGACTCTGTGGAAACTCCTACGACACTACGGTGTACCCACAAAGCTCGTCTGCCTGATCAAGAGCAGCTACGATGGCATGACAGTCGCGTGATCCACGAAGGGCAGTTCACTAGGGAGCTCCAGGTCAGGACCGGTGTCAGGCAGGGGTGTTTGCTGTCTCCGTTCCTCTTCCTACTGGCCATAGACTGGGTCATGAAGAGGACCACAGAGCACAGACGAAGTGGAATACAGTGGACACTGTGGACACAGCTTGACGACCTCGATTTTGCAGACGACTTGGCATTACTGTCCCACACTCATCAACAAATGCAGGACAAGACCACGAGGCTTGCTGACATCTCGTCCCAAGCGGGCCTCACCATCCACAAACAGAAAACAGACAATGAGGCTGAACGCAACCAGGGAAGAACCAGTCTTGCTTGCTGGCACCCCGTTGGAGGAGGTGGAGTCCTTCACCTATCTCGGGAGCATCATAGACAAAAAAGGCGGCACTGATGCAGATGTCAGAGCACGAATCGGTAAAGCCAGAGCAGCCTTTCTCCAGTTGAAAATGTGTGGAGTTCCAGAGAGCTGTCACAACACACCAAAGTCCGGATTTTCAACTCCAACGTAAAAGCAGTTTTTCTATATGGAGCAGAGACTTGGAGATTGACAAAAACCACAGTCAACAGAGTACAGATCTTCATAAACAGTTGCCTTAGAAGAATTTTGAAAATCCACTGGCCAGAGAAGATCAGCAACGTCAGACTCTGGGAGAGAACAGAGCAGATAACAGCAGAGAATGAAATTGGGCGAAGAAGATGGGGATGGATTGGTCACAGTCTGAGAAAGCCAGCTTCCAGTATCACTAGGCAGGCATTGTCATGGAACCCCCAGGGAAAGAGGAAAAGAGGCAGGCCGAGAAACACCTGGCGTCGAGACCTCCAAGCAGACATCAAGAGACTGTGAACCACCTGGAGTAAAATCGAAGGAGAAGCACAGGACAGGAGTCGCTGGGGGTCTCTCGTCGACGGCCTAAAACCCTGGGAGGGGTGACAGGCGTAAGTAAGTAAGTAAATGGTCTTTGCGATGTTTGTTATAAAACGTACCCAAGTTTCCATGTGTTCTCTCGGAATGTTCTATAAGGTATTTTTCATTCATCGTACTCTGAAACCCTTTGCTCCCCCCCCCCCTCCCCCACCCCGCCTCCACGATCGATGACCATGACAGTTAAGTACTGTGACTAGATCTGCGTGATCATAGTAACGAAAAGGCTAGGCTCTTACTTTTCACACTGGCCGATCTGGCCGCGGCTGTCAATAGTTATTTGTCCGACCCACAATTCAGAACAGTACGTTAATATATTCCATCAGACATATGGACACAGATGCATGTTTATCCGCCACTCCGCTCATCCCCCATGTTTAAAATCGTTGTTTGTGATAGATTTATTGCTATAGCAGGTTATGTAGACAGGACTACGCCTGTGGACGTAGCGGAGATCAGGACTACGTCCCGTACGACCCACTAGGCTGCAATTCATTCGTGGATCTGACAAATTATAAGTCAATAGTGTTCATGTCTAGCATCCCCTAGCTGCAAATAGATTGGCGCACCTGTTACTAGTTGCAGAGGTAACAAATGTGGCCGCAAACTGTCATAATTTGATGAAATCGGCGAGATTTAAGTGTGCAAAATTTGATCCGATTCGTCAGGTCAGATTCTGCTGCTAAACTGCGTCCGGCTCATCATCATCATCATCAGTCCCCTGTTCTAGTGTGGTCGTCGAGTCGTTGAACTGCTGAACGTTTGACCAGTTCCCTCCACCTATCTCGGTCACGTGCCTGACTTTGCGTCTCTGCAAAACTTTCCCCAGTCAACTCTGTGATGTTGTTCGCTCACTTTTTTCTCTGCCTGCCTCGTTTCCTGCCACCCATAACGCTCATCATCTTGGCTTGACTTCGCGAACGAAGATTTTATAGGAGTTGCCCACGACGTCTGCAGGCTTGTTCGTGGCTGCGGAGGCCAATCCGGGACGGGCAGGTTCGACCGCAGTGGCTGCAGGGGAAGGTATGGCCAGGGTTCTGAGTTGCGGCATCTCTGTTTTTTCTCCTGAGCCGCTTGTCCTTAAGGCTAGCTCTGCGAGAGTCCTCAAAGGAGACAGCTGCCTTGTAAATGGTGGAGCGCCAGCTGTCACGGTCCACAGCAAGCAAGGACCACTGGTGGTGGTCGATTTGGCAGGCACTAAGTGACTTCTTGAGACAGTCTTTGTATCTCTTCTTTGGTGCCCCTCTGTCACGGTGTCCAGTAGCAAGCTCGCCGAACAGGATGATCTTTGGTAGGCGATGATCCTCCATCCTGGAGACATGCCCCGCCCAGCGGAGCTGTGTCCGCAGCAGCAAGGCCTCGATGCTCACAGTTTCAGCCTGTTCGAGGACCTCGACGTTGGTGACATAGTCACTCCAGTGAATGCCCAGGATGGTACGCAGGCAGCGCTGGTGGAAACGTTCGAGGAGTCGTAGTTGGCTGCGGTAGAGGGCCCAGGACTCGGAACCATACAGCAGGGTGGTGAGGACCACAGCTCTGTACACGCTGATCTTGGTGCCTGTTTTCAGCTGTTGATTGTGCCACGCCCGCTTGAAAAGTCGCCCGAAAGCGCTGTTCACTTTTGCCAGCCTGCTGTCAAGCTCCCTGTCCAGCTTGGCGTCCGACGTGATAATGCAGCCAAGGTAAGTAAACTGGTGCACTGACTTTAGTTCAGACTCGCCAATGGTGATGTGAGGAGGGCGATACACTGTCTTGGGTGCCGGCTGATGGAGGACCTCTGTCTTTTTCAGACTGACCTCGAGTCCAAAGAGCTGGGCAGCGTCTGCGAAGCAGGACGTGATGCGCTGCAGGGCTCTCTCTGTGTGTGCAACGAGGGCAGCGTCATCAGCAAAATGCAGCTCACGAATCAGTTGGTCTAAGGTTTTCGTGTGGGCCTGCAGTCGTCAGAGGTTGAACAGGCTGCCATTGAGACGATACCTGATGTACACTGCATCGTCATCATCGAGGTCTACTGTGGCCTGCTTCAACATCATGCTAAAAAAGATGGTGAAGAGGGTCGGTGCCAGCACGCAGCCCTGCTTTACGCCGTTGAGAATAGGGAATGGTTCTGAGAGAACATTGTTGAGTCTGACCTGGCCTTGCTGGTCCTCGTGTAGCTGGACAATCATGCTGAGGAACTTTGGGGGACAGCCAAGTCGCTCCAGGATCTGCCACATGCCTTGCCTGCTCACAGTGTCGAACGCTTTTGTTAGGTCGACAAACGTTACGTACAGCCCTTTGTTCTGCTCGCGGCACTTCTCCTGAAGCTGTCTCAGCACAAAGACCATATCGGTGGTGCTCCTGTTTGCTCTGAAGCCACACTGGCCCTCTGGGAGTTGGTCTTCAGCGATGGCAGGTACCAGCCGATTCAGGAGCAGCCTTGCAAGAATTTTCCCAGCAATGGACAGCAGGGTAATTCCCCGATAGTTGGAACAGTCTGACTTCTCGCCTTTGTTCTTGTACAGGGTGATAACGACAGCATCACGGAGATCCTTTGGTAGTGTTCCTTCCTCCCAGCAGCAGAGAAAGAGGTCATGGAGCTTGTTTTGCAGTGCTGTGCCTCCATGTTTCCAGATCTCTGGTGGTATTCCATCAATGCCTGCTGCTTTGCCACTCTTGAGCTGGTGGATGGCTGTGATGGTCTCTTCAGCGGTGGGCGGTTCGTCCAATTCAACCTTTACTGGTAGTTGTGGGATTTGTAGGACGACTGCTTCTTGAACAGTGCGCTCAGCGCTGAAGAAGTGCCTGGCCATTCGCGCTTCGAAGGGGACTTTGTACCAGGTGTCTGGGGCCATACACTGCTTTTAGTGCTTCGTAGAAGCCCCTGTAGTCACCATTGTCAGCGCAAAGCTGGGTCCTCTGTGCAAGTCTGGTCCACCACTCATTCTGGAGATCTCTGAGCTTGCGCTGGAGACTGCTGCAGACGAGGCGGAAGGCAGACTTCTTCACAGGGCAGGAAGGCTGGGCTAGGTGGGCCTGATGGGCGGCTCTTTTTTTTTTGCTAGGTGTTCCTGGATAAATAATAATAATAATAATACTGTTATTATATAGGCGCTTTTTCTCAATTTTGGGGAAATCGACTCAAAGCGCCGCGCCTGAAACCCTCACACACTCACGAAACAGACACGGATTTTACGCCATTTAAGACAAACACAGTACAAGACAAACGAAGGGCCAGTCAGCTACTGAAGTTACAGAGATTTTTGATCGCTTGTATTTGAAATTTGTAAAGTGGCCTGAGACCGGTACCAAAGTGTGGGGGGTGGGGGGTGGGGGGGGGGTGGAAGAACCGGAGTACCCGGAGAAAGAACCCCCGATCTCTACATCGTTCTCGTCAAACCAGTCTTTGTTCTTCTTTCTAGCGAAACCCAGGACTTCTGCAGAGGATTTTGCAATAGCCGTTTTCAGTTGTTCCCAAAGTGTTTCAGGGGAGGAGTCTGCTGGGTCCGCTATGTCTTTGAGCCTGCGCTGTAAATCTGTCTGAAAGGCAGCTTTCACGTCGTCACGCTGAAGGCTGGCAACATCAGGCTTTTTCTTGGGGGGGGGGGGGGGGGCCCATTTCTTGTGTTTTGGCTTGACGTGGAGCCTGAGTTTGCATCGGACAAGACGGTGGTCAGTGTGGCACTCTGCGCTGGGCATCACTCTGGTGAGGAGGACGTCACTGCGGTCCCTCTGACGCACTAGGACATAGTCGATGGTGCCAGTGTTTGGAGCGAGGATGCATCCAGGTGGTCTTTCGACTGTCCTTTTGCTGAAAAGTAGTGTTGGTGATGACCAGTTGCTGCTCTGCACAGAACTCCAACAGTAGGCGGCCATTGTCATTGCAGTTCCCGACGCCATGCTTGCCGAGGACTCCTTTCCAGGCTTCAGAGTCCTGGCCCACTCTGGCGTTGAAGTCGCCAAGGATGATGACTTTGTCGTCTGCAGGGGTGCTCTGTATGAGGCTGCGCAGGTCAGTGTAAAACTTGTCCTTTTCAGCAGGCTCTGCCAGGAGGGTTGGGGAGTACACACTGAGAAGGGTGACGTGTTGCTGGTGTCTCAGTGGGAGGCGCATGGACATGATGCGGTCTGAGTGACCCGTTGGTAGGTTTTCCAGCTTAGTCGCAATGGAGGTCTTGACCATGAAACCCACGCCTGAGAGCCGTCTTTCTGATTCAGGCCTGCCTGACCAGTAGAGGGTGTACCCAGCGCCAAGTTCTTGGAGGCTGCCTTCGTCCGGAAAACGTACTTCACTGAGCGCGGCGATGTCGATGCTTAACCTCCGCAATTCATGGGCAATGAGGGCGGAGCGACGTTCAGGGCGTCCGCTGTCTGCTTTGTCGAGCATGGTTCGGATGTTCCAGCATGCTACGTTGAGTCCGGTCGTGGTCGTCATGAGAGTGGATCCGTTATTCTTTCTTGTTTTTTGACCGCAGGAGAAGATGCCCGTTGACCGCGGCTAGCCAACTGGGGTTGCGAGGGGACGAGCTTTGGTTAGGCCACCTTTTCTAGGCCCCTCTCCGTGTGGAGCAAGCAGTGCTGTCCCTAGAGAAGGCTGCTTGGTTGTTCAGGGTGTGCCGAGTGATGTTGTCATCCCCAGGTCAACATCAAGCGACCAATATCCTGAACCGCCTGCATGCAGGTTTGAGACTGCGGCTTCCAGTGACATCTTTCACCTGCCGTTTCGCCCCTCGCCCGTCGCTACAGGACTTGGAAAGTTCAGTGTCATAGTCCGTGGACGTTTCCTAAAGCCTGCGCGGTGGAGCTTTTTGGTGGAGTGCAGTGTGCGCAGAACTGGCCCCACCCTTTAAACCCTTGGTTCGTCTGCCATGGCCTAGCAAGCTGGGACGATGGCATCGAGGTCCTCGGGTCGTAGGTTTTATATCAGACTGTCCTTGTCCTAGTCTCTGGCTCAAAAGCCTTCCCCGGAGACACGGGGGCTTTGGGCAGATGTTCACATCTGCACGGGACTTAGACGACCCCGCCCTCCACGAGTCCCCTGCTGCCTTGCAGGCCTGGCCGCTTGGCTGCGGAAAGGCTAAGGGAGGAAACCCATAACGCTACACTACACTAAATACACTACATTAAATACACGTGTCAACATTCTTCTGGGTTATACAAATGACAACAAGTGGTTAGGTTAGGGAATTTGAGTGTTCTTCGAACTGAAAAAGCTTATTTGATGTTGGGGCTACGCTGTGCAAAAGACGATCTCGGTTGTTCAGAAATGGCTTACAATGTGAAAGATTTGGGACTACACTGTGCACACGACAGATATAGGAAACATGTCTTGATTGCAGTACTTGCAGTGCAACTAGTAAGTATGACATTTCCAAATGCCAAAACAAAAAATAACTTTTGAAGTGTTACGATTGTGGTTGTGTTGTTCTGTGAGAGTATACATGTATTGATCGTAGGAAACGATCCGATTTTTTTTTAGCTATTATGGTTGCGTATCACGTACCTTTTCAGTAAGATTCTCTATCGTTCGCGCATAGAGCGGAATTGGCTTTGTTATGATACGCTAAGTTTAGTCTGGAAGCTTCTAGCAAATTCGCACGGAGAATAGCGGTCGGTTTTTGTTATGCGTAGATTCGCTGAGAATAAACCAGAACGTTCGAGCAAGGTCGCGCTGTCTAGTGACCTCACATGTGTGACACCAAAGTGTAGGAAACATTTTGCAACACAGTAGTAAAGCCGCTCTAATGTACATAGTCATAGTTGTTTTCTGTACGCGTGAATTTAGCAGCCGGTCAGTATGGTTTTTGAAAGATCGTGAAACTTATGGAAAATTCCGACTAGGTCGTGAACTGCCTACCATACTTTTGTGAGACGTCATAACGCGCGGGGATTTCCCAACATAGAGGCTGAAATTAGCAGTCGAATTTTTGTAGACTATTGTACTGAGTTTATTCTAGAAAGCTCTTTTTATTTAATATTTATGAGTTTCGGTTACGTGTTCCATTCTGATTGGTTGCGTTGTGTGAGTTCCTTGGATTATTCTGGAAGTTTTTATACTATAAAAGATTGTGCTGGGAAGCACGTTTGTACGTTGTCATACATTGTCAGAGCATGTTGTAACTGGATGTCTCATTGAAGACATAAAAGACCGTTTATAGAAAGTAGGTTGACCCAAATTAGAGTCCGTAATTTTTGTCATATTTACTTGAAATTTTTGGATACAGCTCGTTTAGAGAAAGATATTGGAAGAGGTCGTTAGCCAGCTTTGTACCTCTTAAACTTTTTCAATAATAATTAATTATTTTTGCAAGTTTTGGATCCACTATATACTCCCATAAAACAGTTAGCCCTGAAAGAGTCCGTGTGGAACGAACAGTCAGCCATGGAAGAGGCTGCTTGCCTTTCGGATGAGTGACGTGAAACATCAAATTTCTTCACTGCGTACACGGCGTCGTCAGACTAGCGATGCCATGACGTCAAGCGTATATTGACGTCATTTTAATAATAATAATAATAATTTTGATGCTCGTGCTATTTTTCTTCAGAATTTCTGTCGCTACTCCAGCCCACAGAGCGAACTAATGGCGGGAAGCGCCGTTTGTCCGTCTTTATTTGTGTGTGGCGGCGTGTGTGTTGATCAGAGGTTGGTTTAGAGAGGAGGGAAATGAATCAGAAGGATAAGCTTAAAAATATGAACAACTGTGAATGTTCCTAAAAAAAACCCGCATGTGAGCTCCAAACAATACCGTAGACTTTTGGATAAAATCCTCATCTTGTTCAATATGAGATATTTCAACATCAGGATCAGGTCAAAGACAAAATGTAAAGAGTCGTGACAGGGAGGACAGCTCTCATATTGAAGGGACTTTGTGGGTCATGGTTCATCTCATCTTGTTAGCTCTTTGCGTGTCGCAGCGGATTTTGTCGCGATGATTCCTGTGAGAATCATCGCGACAAAACCCGCTACCGACACGCAGAGTGTTAACACTCATAATGGATTCCCGGGTGCACGTTTGTGTCCCGAATACCGGTTTATCACCGACTTTTATCATAAGGGGCGAAATTTATCATTGTGGTTTGATCACTCTCATGCAGACTTTATTTCAGGGCAAAAGAATGTTGAGCTTTCTCAAACTTTGTCAACCTTTCTTTCACTGTTCCGTGGACTAAGGGAACCGCAGTTTGACAGCAAGCTGGCCTCCAGAGAAACGTCGGAGTCTGACCACTCGTTTTCACTCAGCATTAATCTGGAGTGTGGGTTTGGCCTAAACAAGTAGTGAGGTTTTGTTGGCGTTGGGTGAGCCGCTCCCAACAGCGAACGCCAGCGAAGTCAAGGCGGAAAAGGAGCGACTTCTATTAGCACAGACCATAGTCCGAACATCTCCAAGAGGCATAGATCCTTATGAGCCCTCCGGGCTCATAATGTTCTATTCCTCTTGGAGATGTTTGGCGTGTTGCAGAAGCTGGTAATCTATCCGCCGTGGTTTCGCTTTCGTTCGTTGTTGCCAGTCGTCCGCCCTAGACGCGACTTCTCCAATGTGTGATGCTCTGTGATTATAGAAGTTATGGGTGTCAAGCTGAACAGCCGTAAGTTCTAAACTCACAGACCGGCAGGCCTATACGTCATGTGGGTGTTATATTTTTCAGTTGCTTCGTTTATTTAGTTAGTGAGGTTACATTTGATACGAACGAATGACGCAACAAACGAAAGTGCGTTCTTTCCGAATCGTGATATTTGTAAGTTTATTACTATTGAAGTATGGCAAAAGTCGACGTGTAATGCCCCAGGGGACACTCGTTCGAACCGGTATTTTCCAAGTGACAATTGTTTTAAGTCGGGGTGTCGAGAGCACATAGGTAGACCTGCTGACAAAAGAAACGCACAAGCCAAAAATCTTTTACTTAACATCGTGTAATTCTTATCACGTAATGGCATATTGACGCCATGTAATGTTCTAGGCGTACAATTTGAAAAAAAAATACTGTTGTAGTACGGCGCAGGAATTTGCGTGGTGTGTGTGTTTATACGTGCGTGCGTGTGTGCGCCTGCACAGACGTAGCAAACGAACAAAAGTCCTGCTGAAGGTCGGTCTTTAAGTTATCAGACAGAAGATTCGTCACCGTCTAGGTACATTTTACACATAGTTTCTCTGCGTCTTATGTTTTTTTTTTCCAGAAAGAAATAAATCAATAGCGTGACCGCGATTGTCGCCATGTTGCATTCTATATGATTGCATCATCTTGCGTAAGACAATGACGTGGTGTCGAGAATTGTCACGCAAACTTCCCATGATGCCGGGCTGACTTTTGTTGTTTGATGTCTGTGTACTTGTTTTTACGTCACTGCGGTGCCTTCAAGCTTAGGGCGATCGACCATTACGCACCAACTAAAGTTACATGTTACTACATGCTGTGCACACGTGATGCATGCTGACAGTAACAGACTTATGTTTATATGTATTTGGTGATCAAACATCTAACAATCGAAGGCTATTGCTCATAGAGAGTAAACATTTTCCACTGTCTTTTACCCATAAATACAGGAAATACATGTAGTGACTAGCATTAACCTCGTCCAACAATACAAGTGTGAGAATCACAAAATTTAAGCTCAAAATTAACACTTTTACTCGCTCGTTTTGATCGGAACGACTACCTGTCTTTATTTTCGTTCGGCACGAGACCCGAGATGACAAAACCGTATTCTACCGTCACGTGACTTTGCTCTTGTTCATTGTTGGGAGTCGCTCGTATCAAACATAACCTCACTGTTGGTGAGACTGACTCGACTTCTTGATGGATGGATGGATGGATGCATGGGAGGATGGATGGGTAAGTTGGTGGATGGATGGATGGTTAGATGGATGGATGGATGGATGGATGGGAGGATGGATCGATTGGTGGATTTTAGGGAATGGACGATGGATGGATTGAATGATTGGTTGATTGAAGGACGGGAGGATGGATTGGTGGATGGATGGATGGGTGGATAGATGGATTGAAGGACGGGAAGATGGATTGGTGGATGGATGGATGGGTGGATAGATGGATTGAAGGAAGGGAGGATGGATGGTTTGATTGAAGGAAGAGAGGATGCATTGGTGTTGGAAGGATTGAAGGACGGGAGGATGGATTGGCGGAGGGATGATTTGAAGGAAGGGTGGAGGGAGGGATGCATGGGTGGATGAATGCATGCATGTATTCCTTCGTTCATAAATTATGTTGATTTATTCATTCGTTTATCGATTCATTCAGTGATTTGTTCGTTCTTTTGTTTGTTCGTTATTTTTATAATTATTAATGAGGTTTCGTTTGACACGAACGACTGGCAGCGGGAAAGCACAGCGGACTGACAACACTCCAAGCATCTCCAAGTGGTATAGATGAGGATCTAAGCCTCTTGGAGATGTTTGGAGTGTTGTCTAAGCTAATGGAACAATCTGGTTATCCGCCGTGATTTCGCGGCTCTAGTTCGTTGTTGGCAGTCGTTTGTCGCAAACGAAAACTCACAATTATTTGTGGAATTTGCAGCCACCATGTCTCTACCTGACCACATCGTAAAAGCGTCGCTAGCCCCGAATGTAAGTCACAGTATACTATATTTAATGCGCTTATTATTATTATTATTATTATTATTATTATTATTATTATTATTATTATTATTATTATTATAGACTCGTGTTCACTGGCACTGTCACTGGCACTGTCACTGTCACTGGCACTGGCACTGTCACTGGCACTGGCACTGTCACTGGCACTGCAGAAACATCACACCTCCAAATACAAACTCCAGATGCACAGACGCATAGATCCTCATGAGCATGTCTGCCTTTTGCAGGCCCAGCCAACATCAGTGAGCCTTTCACGCCGCGAACATTTTTTTTGTGCCAACTACTACATATTGCATCATTTTTTCCCTCTGCAAAGTGTACTAATGCAGGGGCGGATTTTCCGCGTCCCCCTCCCCTCCACCCCCCCCCCCCCCCGACCGAAAATTCTGTAAAATGCTAACACAAAGTCTCTTTTTTTGGTGTTCGGACCCCCCCCCCCCCACCCCTCCCCCTCTGTCTTACCTATTGGCGAGTTTCGACACACACGCTGTACACTCCCCCCCCCCCCCTCCCCCCGTTGTTTTGTATTTTATTGGCGAGTGGTGACACACACACACACACACACACACATGCTTTTTCTTCCCCTCCCCCTTGAGGCAACTGATCCGCCCCTGTAATGCCAGTTGCGGTGCATGTTGCGGTGCCACAGAGCTATGGACGCACGAGCGTATTCGACAGCAACCTGCAAGGGTTTCAGTCCATTGACAGTATTCACTACGCTGAAATGGTCATTGTCGTATGTCTTTTAGGACAGTGTATGCCGCATACGGTATCGTGTGTTGCGGTGTATTTCACTTCGAATGTCTTGTGTTGCACTGTGCACAGCTTTCAAATCTTGCTAGCAAGGCCCAGCAAGATTCGAAAGATAACACGCGATAAAGTGTAACACGTGACCCGACGATTATAAATCAAACTGCCAGTCATCAGCACTTACTGAAATGGGGTGTGTCTTTGTGTATATTGAGAGATTCTCGTGGGGCTCAGCTTGTACTTGAGATCCTCATGAACCCTTGCAGTTTGGGACATAATCATTAGCTTGTGCTGAATCGTATATCCTCAAGACCCTGATCTTCGCAGTCTTTTCAGGAGCTCTTAGAATTCAGGAGCTCTTGAGGATCTCTGAAGATGAGTGCCTTGGGGAGGATGGCACCATGTGCATGAGCTATGTGCATTTACATATTTCAAGGTGTTTTGGATACACTCCACACGAGTATGCATTCATAACTGTCGCTGCATCGTCCACGTCACTGTGACGTGGAAACCTAGCCTCAGTGTGAGAATAGACTTGCTATATACCCTGTAACGCAAAGCACTGTATTAATAGTGCCCTACAATACATTGACGAACAAAAGACAAATGCGACATTTTCGGAATCAAAAATGTCGCTTTTTTTTTTTTTTTTTTTTTTTGCTCATCAGCATATTTCTGCAACAGCGACCCTTCAGACGGTGGCCTCGTTAACTCATTCTGCCCCAGACACACCACAGCAAGATAAGGATCGACCTTGATAGTTCAAGGGTGATGCCAGAATAGCTTGGCGCCTATGGGCGCCAAGCTATTCTGGCATCACCCTTGAACTCTCAAGGTCTATCTGTGTCCTGCGCTGCAATGCAGTCTTCAGAGGACAACGGCAGCATGTGGGGATATCGGCCTTGGGGTAAAAGGAGTTAATGATGATGTCGATTAACCCCTTCTCTGCCGCTGATCACGAACTGCGCGTGTGAAACGACTGCACGCTGACCGGCATTCGCGTGAGAAACACGTGTTAATGGGACAAATATAGACGTACAAAACATAGAGCTAAAAGAAGACATAAACCTCGTGATGCCCCGCGACGGCGGGGGGCTCATGAGGGTTTATGTCTCTTGCAGCTGTGAAGCGTTCGCCTTGTCCCGGCAGTGAAGGGGTTAACATAACCTTGTGAAAATGGCGGTACGTCTAGATCTCGGCCAGTGGCACCTGTTCGTGAACGTGCTGATTTGTGATTTTCGGGCTTACGGCTTTCAGAACAGAACAATCTTTGTTGTTGTTGTATCCCACTGTCCTCGAGGTTCTTCTGGTCCGTACACGTGTCTAGGTTTCTTCTGGTCCGTACACGTGTCTAGGTTTCTTCTGGTCCGTACAGTTGACGTGTCTAGGTTTCTTCTGGTCCGTACACGTGTCTAGGTTTCTTCTGGTCCGTACACGTGTCTAGGTTTCTTCTGGTCCGTACACGTGTCTAGGTTTCCTCTGGTCCGTACACGTGTCTAGGTTTCTTCTGGTCCGTACACGTGTCTAGGTTTCTTCTGGTCCGTACACGTGTCTAGGTTTCCTCTGGTCCGTACACGTGTCTATGTTTCTTCTGGTCCGTACACGTGTCGTGGCTCTGGTCCGTACACGTGTCTAGGTTTCTTCTGGTCCGTACACGTGTCTAGGTTTCCTCTGGTCCGTACACGTGTCTATTTTTCTTCTGGTCCGTACACGTGTCTAGGTTTCTTCTGGTCCGTACACGTGTCTAGGTTTCTTCTGGTCTGTACACGTGTCTTTTCTGCATGGTAATCACCTGAGTACAAGTTGCGTCGCCTAAGTGTCATATGACGTCAAAGGTGTTTTTTTCGTGTTCCATGACCATGCCCTACCCGCCCGGATTGTGTGACCATGTGTCCTGTCGAACCCTACACCGAGACCAGGGCCACATTGTGCGTAAATTCTGAAACACTTGTTGACGTCACGTGGGCACTCGATACATTTTGTTTTACTTCACTCCGTGTTACCGACGCCCATATCAGGGTCATTTGATGTAAGAACAACCAAACAAAGCAAAACGAGTGTGTAGGGTCTTAAGAGTCAACCCAACCGTCAAATTAGCATGACATGAAACAGGGATCATACGACAGTCAGATACATACGTTACACCATGGGTGGTGATACGATCCTTTACATGCACGTGACTCAGTTCGGGCTCCTCGGCAGAGCCTCGGAGCCAGAACCTGTGCGCCAGAAGCAAGACTCGGCTCGTAAATCAACACCGGCGGCTCATGGCGCAAAACATACCAGTTACATCCCCATCCATTCCCATGCCCTCAGCTAAGGTAAAACATAGCTCCGGTCACTAAGATCTAAACACTAGTGAGGTTTCATTTGCAAAAACGACTCCCAACAACGCACGAGAGCGAACTCACGGTGGATAACCAGCTTGTTCATTAAGCATAGACAACGCGCCAAACATCTCTAAGAGGCATAGACCCTCATGAGCCCGGAGGGTTAGGGTTAGGGCCCGGAGGGTTAGGGTTAGGGCCCGGAGGGTTAGGGTTAGGGCCCGGAGGGTTAGGGTTAGGGCCCGGAGGGTTAGGGTTAGGGCCCGGAGGGTTAGGGTTAGGGCCCGGAGGGTTAGGGTTAGGGCCCGGAGGGTTAGGGTTAGGGCCCGGAGGGCTCATGAGGATCTATGCCTCTTGGAGATGTTTGGAGTGTTGTCTGTCCTCGGTGATTTCGCTCTCGTTCGTTGTCGCGAGTGGTTCGTTGTCGCGAGTGGTTCGTTGTCGCGAGTGGTTCGTTGTCGCGAGTGGTTCGTTGCAAACAAAACCTCACTGTTATTAATATTGTGTGCCTCCGCTACTGACAGTTCGGCTTGCCTATCATTTTGTATGTTCACAAGAATGAATACTGTAAGCTCTGGCCTAACATGCGTATTATGAATACTGTAAGCTCTGGCCTAACATGCGTATTATGAATACTGTAAGCTCTGGCCTAACATGCGTATTATGAATACTGTAAGCTCTGGCCTAACATGCGTATTATGAATACTGCAAGCTCTGGCCTAACATGCGTATTATGAATGCTGCAAGCTCTGGCCTAACATGCGTATTATGAATACTGTAAGCTCTGGCCTAACATGCGTATTATGAATACTGTAAGCTCTGGCCTAACATGCGTATTATGAATGCTGTAAGCTCTGGCCTAACATGCGTATTATGAATGCTGTAAGCTCTGGCCTAACATGCGTATTATGAATACTGTAAGCTCTGGCCTAACATGCGTATTATGAATACTCTAAGCTCTGGCCTAACATGCGTATTGCTTCCTGTTTATGTAGTAACTATTCCGCAAGAAATAGTTGGAGAAAAAAAATCCTCCATTTTCGCCAATTGTTTTAGGGTGTAAACTTCAATTATTTGCCTTTTGCGGCGTTTTGAGCAGCAAAAGGCGTGACAGGTGGTGTGAAAAAGAGCAAAATTTGGGTAATTTTAGTTGACCTAGTGTGCTCATGGGAGCCTTATATGGGGTATGTGCACGGTTGTATGCAGGCTTGCAGACGACAATTTTGTCACGGGGTACTTAGTGCCTTAGAGTGTTGCGGAAAACGATAACAGACAATTTTTTTTTCTCCAAGAATTGCTGGCAATGTTTCTCCTGTGATGTGCTCCGCGTGGAATGTTTTGTTTTGGCAGAAAGGTTCTTCGTTCATAGCTGTGTATTGCAAGAGGCTGATAGAGAACAGTGTGTGAAAAGGGGGGTAATTTCATTTGGGGAGTTAAACCACCTGTCTAACGAGTCACCCACTCAGACAGCTCACACGTGCAGCCATTTGCATAGGGACACGAGACTTCCGGTCACATGACGACTACGTTTGGGGCGTGGGAATGGTCCGGGGTGTGACAACTTGCAAGCTTTCCGTGACCCCGTCTATGACTTGGGTCCGTGAAAGCAGTAGGCCGTAACGTCCAACATCGGCCCAGGCAACACCGAGAACAGCCCAGGAGAAGAAAGAAACACGCTTTAACACCTTCGCTGTCGAGAAGTACGTCAACACCATCCGACTGCAAGAGGCATAGATCCTCATGCGCCCCCGCGACCGCGGGGGCGCATGAGGATCTATGCCTCTTGCTGAGACCAATTTGTACACAGATTCCTTGGACGGTGTTGGCTTTTGGGCGTTGAATGAGCCGCGATTTCAGAAACAAACGTGCGCGTACAGTGGCAGGGAAAGGGTTAATCAAGTTAGTTACAACACACTTCATAGACTGGTGTAACTCTGTTCTAAGCGTGTTTCTTTCTTGGCTGGGTTGTTCTCATGCATTTAAATTTTTACGCGCTTGGCATTCGCCGCGTTGGCCTGGCTCGGTAAGCACCCGAAAAAGTCATCGTGGCCGGGCCAACGTCGGCCGCAGTCGGCCCGCGCGAGCCGACGGCGGGCGACGTTGGTCCGAGGACGTGTTGCTCAGGCTCGGAGCAGCACACGTGTAGCTGGGTGTCTTGACGTAACAGGCAAATCTGGGGAACATCGTTGAATCGGAAGAGAACGGGAAAACAACCTCGCTAAGGTCGTCATCCGCGTCCCCTAGACGGTCGGCAAAGGTAAGACTGAACAACACGAACATCAACACCAGCAGCAACAGCATGAGCAACAACAGCTACAGGAAAACAGCATCAACAACAACAATAGACAACAACAACAAAAAATCTACAAAAAACAAAAAAAAACAACAACAACAGAAAGAGGAACGATAATATCAATCAAAAACAACAGAAAAGCAAAACATACTGAAGACGTGGATGTTGATAATTTATACAGTCTATGCTAATGATCAGATGATACATGTTGAAAACACATATATGATGATGACGACAATTGTGTTATTGATGATAATAATTGAAGACTGGGAGGATGCACAGCTCTCGTCTCATTTCAGACGAAAATATCACTGCCCATAGATGTTTCAGGAATAGATAATATGGGCATAATGATAAAATAATCATAATGAAACACGTCGTGTACATCTCTGCCTACGGATGGCGACTTGAGCCGCCGCGAGGTTACTTCCCTTAGAACACTATCCCCGGCGAAAACCGCCCAGTTAACGCTCGCTTGCAGTGCACTGTGCTATTTTTAGCGCTGAATGTGCCGTTACTGACGCGGCATGCACACTGAATCCAGAAATAAACAAGTTAGTTAGTTATTTGGGTTTGACGCCAAGCAGGCCAGAAATAAACAAGATTACTTGAGTGGCAGAGTGCATAATACAGAAATAAACAAGGTTACCTGAGTGGCAGAGTGCATAATACAGAAATAAACAAGATTACCTGAGTGGCAGAGTGCATAATACAGAAATAAACAAGATTACTTGAGTGGCAGAGTGCATAATACAGAAATAAACAAGATTACTTGATTGGCAAAGTGCATAATACAGAAATAAACAAGATTACTTGATTGGCAGAGTGCATAATACAGAAATAAACAAGATTACTTGAGTGGCAGAGTGCATAATACAGAAATAAACAGATTACTTGAGTGGCAGAGTGCATAATACATAAATAAACAAGATTACTTGATTGGCAGAGTGCATAATACAGAAATAAACAAGATTACTTGAGTGGCAGATTGCATAATACAGAAATAAACAAGATTAAGTGAGTGGCAGAGTGCATAATACAGAAATAAACAAGATTACTTGATTGGCAGAGTGCATAATACAGAAATAAACAAGATTACTTGAGTGGCAGAGTGCATAATACAGAAATAAACAAGATTACTTGATTGGCAGAGTGCATAATACAGAAATAAACAAGATTGCTTGAGTGGCAGAGTGCATAATACAGAAATAAACAAGATTACTTGATTGGCAGAGTGCATAATACAGAAATAAACAAGATTGCTTGAGTGGCAGAGTGCACAATACAGAAATAAACAAGATTACTTGATTGGCAGAGTGCATAATACAGAAATAAACAAGATTGCTTGAGTAGCAGTGTGCACAATACAGAAAAAGTTACTCAGTAGGAAAAGAGTGAATAGCGACAAACAGTGTGTGTTAGTGCGTGTACTGATTGTGTCGTTGTTGATCATATCAGTAGGAAAAGAGTGAATAGCGACAAACAGTGTGTGTTAGTGCGTGTACTGATTGTGTCGTTGTTGATCATATCAGTAGGAAAAGAGTGACTCGTGACAAACAGTGTGGTTAGTGCGTGTACTGATTGTGTCGTTGTTGCTCATGCCGCAAGATTAACAACAAAAACATAGACTATCACACGGTTAACCTTCCGCGCCTCCGGTAGCGCCTTTCGTCCTGCAGGAATCATCGCGACAAATGGCGCTACCGACACCCAGAGAGTCAATTTCGATAGCATGTCTATTTTTGTCATCTGCTCTTAGGCGTCACACCGCCTACGACTTCGCACTCTCTCCACCTCCCCGTTGTCCCTCCCCCTCCCTCTCCCCCGCCTCCGCTCTCGGTCACGGGCACGTGGGCAGAAGACGTGTTACAAAACCAGGAAGCCGCCTGTCTACGTCAGAATTGCCGTCATCGGCGAAGGCGAGGTGTTTGTGAGTATGCGTGTCATTCTGCCTCTAGGGTAATAAGAACGACAAGAAACGGCCAGATGCGCAAAAGGCCATCGGGCCGACTTCGACCCGCGCACGGCCGTGCGCGGGTCGAAGTCGGCCCGATGGCCTTTTGCGCATTGTGAGTAGGCCCGTGGTAACTCTTACACCGGACCTACTCAGACACTGCCGTGAGATGGCCTTGCTCGGCGTTAAACCCAAATAACTAACTAACCTACTCAGACAGACGTCCAGACGTGTGTGCGTGTACCAGACCGTGAACTGTATACGACTTGTAAGCTCGAAATGACGTCACGTGTGCCAGATCTAATGCTGAACCGTATGCAACTGGTAAGATCGAAATGACGTCACGTGTACTAGATTGTATGTTGAACTGTATTCGACGAGTAAAATCGAAATGCCGTCACGTGTACCAGACCTAACGCTGAACCGTATAGGACTGGTAAGATCGAAATGATGTCACGTGTGCCAGACCTAATGCTGAACCGTATGCAACTGGTAAGATCGAAATGACGTCACGTGTACTCGATTGTTTGTTGAACTGTATTCGACCAGTAAAATCGAAATGACGTCACGTGTACTAGATTGTATGTTGAACTGTATATGACTTGTAAACTCGAAATGACGTCACGTGTACCGGATTGTATATTAAACTGTATATGACTTGTAAGATTGAACTGACGTTATGAGTGCCGTAATAAACATTGAATGCGACTCGTAAAAACGAAATGACGTCACGTGTACCAGATGTTGAACTGTATACGACTTGTAAGATTGAATGAAACATCACGCACCCTCCGTTCCTCCAGTGAAAAACTTGTATAAATCCCGAAGCTTAACATGAAAACTGTCGGGGAGCGTTCTTTCACCTTTTTAGCCCCAAATGTGTGGAACTCCCTGCCAACTGAAATGCGGAATCTGCCCACATTGTCACAGTTCAAAGCTCACTTAAAGACTTTTCTCTTCTGTCGGGCAGTTAACACTTAGCTCATCATTAGCTAACTGTTGACTGACTGCCTTTTATTCTGAGGGTCGACAAATAATTATGTGGAAAATGCATACATTTTGGAAAACTTGAATTTCACTGGTACAAAAGCCAACCCTTAACTTATGTTTAGACACGTGAACACACAAAGGTCACACTTATTATATGGATTGGTCATACACGTGAGCCATAAGGACTTTGTCTTTCTCGTTTAGTTTAAAACCCGAAAAAAAAAAAAAAAACACCTTTGCTTATGAATATCGACTTCAGCAGCCGCGAGATTACTTCCCTTTGAACACTATCGGCGGCGAAATCCGCCCAGCCAAGGTTCGCGTGCAGTGCGGGTGCTTGGCTATATTTAGCGCTGAATGCGTCGTTCCAATCTGTTACCTGAAACTGCAAAACGGTTTCAGAAAAAAAATTACTTTAGTAGTAGAGTACACGATGCAGAAAGGTTACTGAGTAGGTAATGCATTAATAACTTATGCCCATTGTAAGCGTGTTACTTTCTTTGTCCGGACTCTCTTGGCGTTGTATACGTATCCCAGTACGCAAAAGGATATCGGGCCGAAGTCGGTCGCAGTGGGCCCGCGCACGACCGTGCGCGGGCCCAATGCGGCCGACTTCTGCCCGATGGCCTTTGCTCACTGGTTGGTTCGCGATTACATCTACATACACACAATTGCCACGAATGAAGGCAGCGAGTCCGTCTGTGCGCTCAGCCCTGTGATCGCAAACGACACCAAGTCCATTTACAGTGCATTACGATGAAATATCCTTTATCGCAAAAGTGGTCAGGAAGTCTTTTGGCTCCACATGGCACAGCTGGTCACTATCGCTCGCTCCCTGTGTGTGTGTGTGTGTGTATGTGTGTGTGTGTGTGTGTGTGTGTGTGTGTGTGTGTGTGTGTGTGTGTGTGTGTGTGTGTGTGTGTGTGCGTGTGTGTTGGGTCCATTGCAGGGTCTGGATCAGCTGAATTCCAGGGACCAGGAAACCGAGGACACGAAAAGAGGCAGCGGTGTTGTACTGGTAATCATTTTTTTTTTATTCTGTTGTTAAACATACAATTGCTTTGCTCCAGTTTAATTTAATAGAGTATAACTAAATTTTACTTCATCTTCATTTACGTTACTTATTAATTTCGCGTAAAAAAATGATAAATTGTGTCTTGCACTGTTATGTTATGACATTCTATTGCATGCTGTTGTATTCTATTATTCTATTCTGTTCTGTTTTGTTCTGTTCCGTTCCCAGCGGCGAATCAGTTAACTCAAGGGGAGGGGGGGGGGGGTGTCCAACTTTTCCTTTGGGACCTTCAACCTGATACAAAAAGCATCCCCGTCGCTAGACCTTGCTTCCAGGGGCCGAAAATAAAATTGAAAAGCATGGGGGGGGGGGGGGGGGGGAGGAGAGAGAGAGAGAGAGAGAGAGAGAGAGAGAGAGAGAGAGAGAGAGAGAGAGAGAGAGAGAGAGAGAGAGAGAACAATGAACAATGACTAATGAACCTTTATTTTATAACGGTAAAAGTATTTGGTGACAGGACCAATTTTCAAACTTGCCGTTACTACCATTAAGCTAAGAACTACCATTGAACACAATCACAAACAAAACAACAGTTTCACTCGAAAGTAAATAAAAGCACACAGGCACACACACTCTCTACATCACACACACACACACACACACACACACACACACACACACACACACACACACACACACACACACACACACACACACACATTCTACACCACACACATACACACACGCACATACTGCAACACACGCAAACACACATACACACACCAATGCACAAGAGAGAGAGAAAGAGAGAGAGAGGAGAGAGAGAGAGAGAGAGAGAGAGAGAGAGAGAGAGAGAGAGAGAGAGAGAGAGAGAGAGAGAGAGAGAGATCAAAAGAAATGAAACTTTATTTCCCAAGGATAAATGATTATAGGCACAGAGACCTTTTTTCAATCATGTCCTTGCATACACACACACTCACACACACACACACGTGCGTGTAATACAGAAGAACTAATTTAACTCACCCAGCCCTGACGCACTACAGCAGAAGATAGATCGACCTCGACAACTCAAGGGCAGTGCCAGACCAGCTTGGCGCCGATAGGCGCCAAGCCTATCTGGCACTATCCCCGAACTATCATGGTCGATCCAGAGAGAGATGATGATGATGATGAATCTTTTTTTATTCAGGATAAAGCCATTAGGCAACTCAATGCCTGTCTTACAAGCTGTCCTGTAAACAAAAGAGAACACAACAGGAAAAGAAACATGGCATGCAAATAATAATAATAATAATAATAATAATAATAATAATAAGATGAGGAAGCAAAACTACGGGGGGGGGGGGGGGGGTAAACACAATAGGGGAATCATCGAAAGGAGGGAAAAAAATGACAATGGAGAATTTGTAACTGCCTCCGATGCAAAAAAGCAAGAGAACGAAACGCGTGCACAGCATTAATATTATACTCACCTAAGACAGTGTCATAGAATCAGCAGCATCAATAGCGTATAGAGACACCGACAAGACAATAGATGATCAGTTAGCAAATGTAAGGAGAAAGAGAAAAATATTTGACGTTTACGTGTTATCAGTAGTATTATTCTTATATGGCAAACTGTGAAGTCACGCTGATTGGAAGTGAGTGTGCAATGCACCTTTAAAATGGGTTTTATCGGAAAATGATTTAATGTTTAATGGCAATGAGTTCCAGACAGAATTAGCAAATGTAAGGAGAAAGAGAAAAATATTTGACGTTTACGTGTTATCAGCAGTATTATTCTTATATGGCAAACTGTGAAGTCACGCTGATTGGAAGTGAGTGTGCAATGCACCTTTAAAATGGGTTTTATCTGAAAATGATTTAATGTTTAATGGCAATGAGTTCCAGACAGAACTACCAGAAAATAGAAGGCTTGACTTGTAGAGATCTATCCGTGGGCGGGGTAAGTGAAGCAAGTCATTCCTCGTATGTAGTTGATGCCGAGGGCTGAAGTTAAATATCATGCGCAGATATTCCGGGGCTTGATAATGAAATATTTTGTGCATGAGGACGCATTTGTTAAATTTGAGTTGTTCCTTCAGTGTAAGCAGGCCAAGGGATTTTATTTTCTCGTCCGTGGAAGTAGGGTTAGGAATAATTAACTTAACTGAACGACGATACAGCGAGTTTAGTTTTTTAAAATGAAGTTCACTGCATTCGTCCCACAAAGAGGATGCATAGTCACAGTGGCTTTTAATGTGTGCGTGAAAGAACAATGTACAGCACTTTGTACTAAGAATATGTCTAAGTTTAGATAGCAGAAATACATTCCTGGACAAGGTTTTGCACAAACTGTCGATATGCGGCGACCAATTCAGCTGGTCGTCAATTACAACTCCCAGTAGGCGGTGCCTGGATACTTGTTGGATAGGCTTATTGCCAAGTGACAGTTTCAGAGGGGCAGGATGTAGCTGACGCTTTTGGCGGGTTGTTATCAACATGCTTTTGGTTTTAGAGGTACTGATTAGCATGCGATTTTGCGTACACCAATCTGACACTTCATCGAGACTTTGCTGGAGGATACAATTTAGCGTTTTAGAATTTACAATTTAGAGAGAGAGAGAGCGTGCGTGTTAAGACTCTCACCATTCGCCAAACTATCAAACAACGGGGAGGGTTGAGGGGGGGGGGGTAAAACACCCCAAAAAGGGACTTTGTTATAGCATTTTAAAGAATGTTGGGGGTTCGGGAACCCTTAGAACACCCCCCCCCCCCCCCGATCCGCCCCTCGTTCCGTTCGATTCTGTTCTTTTCCATTCTATTCTATTCTGTTTTGCAACTACGTCTTTTCCACAAACTAGCACCTACAACTGACCCTAACAACACACAACAACAACAGCCACAGCAGCAACAACAAACAGAATAATATACAATCAGTCATAGCATAAATGTTTTCTCTTTGCTGGTGATAGTAATGAATACGACGAGGATACGACAACAGTGACGATGACGATTTAAAAAAAAAAAGATCGTCATTATTATTATTGCGCAATATTTGTCGTTATTTGGCCAAAGGCAGTATGTCCATTTTTGATAAAAGCCGCGAGATTTTCATTGCTATGCAATGAAAATCTCGCTTTTCTCAAAAATGGACATACTGCCTTTTGTCATATCACGGCAGTCATCTGGGTCCGAATGCAGGAGCAGGTTCTAGCTGGCTATTCCGGAAATATCTTCTATCCTCCAGAATAGTTAGAAAATTGTGTATGCAGGGGAGCAGAATAGTGCCATTCCCTTGTCCTATCCCGGACTAAAGCTTTCCCCAGCTTTCAGCTGTGACTAACTAGCAGCCTATCCCGAGGTTAAGCACGAAAGCAGGATGGCGGCACTCGTGGCAGTGCGGTATCGAAGAAGACGTCATCTTTTGAGAAATAGGATTTTCCGTGACCGAAGGCACCCGTTCGACATGTTTGACATCGTTCGCCTTGACAAAAAGTTAGAGTTAAGTGTCACCACAACATCGAGTTGACGGACAGCATCTCAATGAGTGAGACCACTGAACTGTCGAACAGGAATGCTCAATGGACACTTCGTCCAACAAAACCACGGTCTCCCACTCTGTGAAACTTGGCTTTCTTGCTCGCTTCTCCGTCTACACGTGCCATCAGCGGAAGTGCAATGCGTCACAGTTGAGCATGCGAAGAGAGCGCAAATCCTTGGGAGAAACCCTCTCTGAAAATAACCCGAGCGAATCACCGGCGGATAGCTATTCCAGACTCAATCCTCTACCCCTGCATACCGATGGCAAGTCGCGACAAAGTGGAGAATAGCTATTCTGGGAGTAGTGATTATATCGGACTAAATTTAATACCTGCTCCAGCATTCGGACCCTCCTCAATCAAGGACAAAGACAGTAAGCCCATTTTTGTGAACAGTGAGATTTTCATAGCACTAAAGTGAAAATCATGCTTTTCGGAGAAATAGACATCCTGGCTTTTGCTGTCCCGGTTATAAATGACAGCATCGATACTGACGAGCAAAAGAAATGTGACGCTTTTGAAATCCAAAATCCGATGATTGCAAACAAAATTGTAGCATTTTTGCAAAGGAAATGCGACATTTTTTAAATCATCGGAAACACTTTAGTGTGTGATGTACAGGACACTTTAGTGTGTGATGTAGAGGACACTTTAGTGTGTGATGTAGAGGTTACTTTAGTGTGCGATGTAGAGGACACTTTAGTGTGTGATGTAGAGGACACTTTAGTGTGTGATGCAGAGGACACTTTAGTGTGTGATGTAGAGGACACTTTAGTGTGTGATGCAGAGGACACTTTAGTGTGTGATGTAGAGGACACTTTAGTGTGTGATGTAGAGGACACTTTAGTGTGTGATGTAGAGGTTACTTTAGTGTGCGATGTAGAGGACACTTTAGTGTGTGATGCAGAGGACACTTTAGTGTGTGATGTAGAGGACACTTTAGTGTGTGATGCAGAGGACACTTTAGTGTGATGTAGAGGACACTTTAGTGTGTGATGCAGAGGACACTTTAGTGTGTGATGTAGAGGACACTTTAGTGTGCGATGTAGAGGACACTTTAGTGTGTGATGTAGAGGACACTTTAGTGTGTGATTTAGAGAACACTTTAGTGTGCGATGTAGAGGACACTTTAGTGTGTGATGTAGAGGACACTTTAGTGTGTGATGTAGAGGACACTTTAGTGTTTGATGTAGAGGACACTTTAGTGTGTGATGCAGAGGACACTTTAGTGTGTGATTTAGAGGACACTTTAGTGTGTGATGTAGAGGACACGGCTTTAGTGTGTGATGTAGAGGACACTTTAGTGTGTGATTTAGAGAACACTTTAGTGTGCGATGTAGAGGACACTTTAGTGTGTGATGTAGAGGACACTTTAGTGTGTAATGTAGAGGACACTTTAGTGTGTGATGTAGAGGACACTTTAGTGTGTGATGTAGAGGACACTTTAGTGTGTGATGTAGAGGACACTAAGTTTAGTGTGTGATGCAGAGGACACTTTAGTGTGTGATGCAGAGGACACTTTAGTGTGTGATGTAGAGGACACGGCTTTAGTGTGTGATCTAGAGGACACTTTAGTGTGTGATACTGAGGACACTTTAGTGTGTGATGTAGAGGACACTTTAGTGCGTGTGTAGAGGACACTTTAGTGTGTGATGTAGAGGACACTTTAGTGTGTGATGTAGAGGATACTTTAGTGTGTGATGTAGAGAACACTTTAGTATGTGATACAGAGGACACTTTAGTGTGTGATGTAGAGGACACTTTAGTGCGTGTGTAGAGGACACTTTAGTGTGTGATGTAGAGGACACTTTAGTGTGTGATGTAAAGGACACTTTAGTGTGTGATGTAGAGGACACTTTAGTGTGTGATGTAGAGGACACTTTAGTGTGTGATGTAGAGGACACTTTAGGGTGTGATACAGAGGACACTTTAGTGTGTGATGTAGAGGACACTTTAGTGTGTGATACAGAGGACGCTTTAGTGTGTGATGAAGAGGACCCTTTAGTGCGTGTGTAGAGGACACTTTAGTGTGTGATGTAGAGGACACTTTAGTGCGTGTGTAGAGGACACTTTAGTGTTTCCGATGATTCCAAAAAGGTCGCACTTCTTTTGCTCGTCAGTATACATTGCCATGCCATTGTCCCTGCTGCAGATCAGCGATGGAGCGGAAGTAGTCATGCTGAGTAAGCGGTTCTTCAAGTCCTACATCAACCCCAAGACTGAGGACGTCATACGTGAAACGAGGCCAATCTACCCGTCAGAAGGTTTGCTGCACCTCTCAACACACGCACACTTTTTCGTTCAAGGCGTCCCACATCATCGGCAACAGCTGCGTAAGTGTCGTGTAGGGGTGCCGGCGGCAACGCTATACGACACTTCCGCAGCTATTGATGCGAGGCACTTTGAATGAGTTAACTGCGCTTTCTTTGAGTGACAGTGGCCGAAAGTGGGCGTCCGCCCTCCCCCCCCCCTCCCCCCCTCCCCACAAAAAAGAAAGAAAAAAGAATCAATCATACAATGCATTAATTGCTCTTTCTTTGAGTGCCAATCCCCGAAAGTGGGCGTCCCTCCCCTTTCCCCCCCCCCCTCCACACACACACACACACACACACACACACACACACACACACACACACACAAACGCAAGAAAGAAAAGATAACAAAACGAAAATAAAAAGTGAATAAATGAATGAGTTAATTGCCCTTTCTTCGAGTGACAAAGCCCAAACGTGGGCGTCCCTCCCCCCCCCCTCCCACCCCCCCCCCCACCCCCACCCTCCCCCCCCCCAAAGAAAAAAAAAGAAAAAGAAAGAGAACGAATGAATGAATCCTGTTTAACCCGCTGTGTGTCGGTAGCGGTTTTTTTTTTTTTTTTTTTTTTTTTTTGTCGCGTTGATTCCTGTAGGAATCATCGCGAGGAAAACCGCTACCGACACGCAGAGGGTTAAAACTGTGTCGCAGGTTCGGTACAGGCTCGCTTGCGTCTTGACCTGGCGTGGCAGCTGTGGCAGAAGAAGACGGTGGACGAGTTCTTACAAGACGTGAAGCAGAAAGGACGCAAGCATGGCCTTTACTTTGACGAACCCGCTTTTGTGGACCCAGTAGCTTGCTTGCGAGACAATACCCTGGATATGTAGTAGGAATTTCCTTCCAGCTTTGGTGCTAGGGCTATACCGACGAGCACAAGAAATGCGGCATCATTCGAATCATCGGAAACACTTCAGTGTTTCCGATGTTTCGAATGATGCCGCATTTCTTTAGCTCGTCAGTATATATAAGTGTCTATGTATGACCAATTAGTCGTCTATCCATTGTCCTTTAGTCGTCTGTTGAGAAGTTTAACGTTGTCATTTTCTCGCGAACTTTTAAAACAATGAGTCTTCGATCTTGGCCCATGGATACTTTGTGACAGGACCTTTCTGAACATAGTTATCGATCTGAGTGACCTCGGTCAAAATTAAGGTCACTAACGTCAAAGAATTAAAAAAAAATAATCATAATTTGACATAAAAAACTGTTCTCTCAAATATATTTTGTCACCCCAGAGTCAAACATGGTACAGAGATTTCTAGTGATAAGGCCATCTGTGCAAACATGGTACAGAGATTTCTAGTGATAAGGCCCATCTGTGCAAACATGGTACAGAGATTTCTAGTGATAAGGCCCATCTGTGCAAACATGGTACAGAGATTTCTAGTGATAAGGCCATCTGTGCAAAAATGGTACAGAGATTTTTAGTGATAAGGCCATCTGTGCAAACATGGTACAGAGATTTCTAGTGATAAGGCCATCTGTGCAAACGTGGTACAGAGGTTTCTAGTGATAAGGCCATCTGTGCAAACATAGTACAGAGATTTCTAGTGATAAGGCCATCTGTGCAAACGTGGTACAGAGATTTCTAGTGATAAGGCCCATCTGTGCACAGTGTTTGGGATGACCCGTCTTCAATTATTGCACAAGGTCAGCAAGTGTGTGGGCAAATGGCCAGTGTTAACAACTAGTTAGTTTATGGGCACGTGTGCAATCTTTGTAATCACACGTAGAACTTGACCACTCGTAAAGATCAAGGTCAGGGGAGGTCAACAAATGCACTCCTATTGGCAAAAGTTAGGAGTTCTCAGGTATTGACAGCATAGTAATATAGCTGTCCCTGTACTGACTATGTCAAGACCTACAACACTTGAGCAACCTGTCGGAAATGTCAAGGTCACAGAAGGTCAGAGTTATTATGCGAATCAGTTATGCGCATGAGCACTGACAGCTTTACCATTTTTGTTTGAATTCGATATCTATGAGGACGCGGTCTGTGGCACAGCGGTTACCTCCCTCGATTGTCTGTGCTTGCAGATCAGGTGGAAATGGAGATTGGAGGACATACGAAAAAGTGGACGGTGGACTTTGATTTATACTTTCTTGTATAGACTCTCTGAATTTCATACATTTTGATTTTTGCGGTCAGTGATTTCAGAACTGGCGTATTTGTGTGTTTTTATTATACAATTTATGCATGTTTATGACTTTTGGACATTTTCATTATTTGTAGCTGTGGTAGACTAGCTCTTGTATCTATATTGTATTTTGCACATTTTAAATTGTACAACGCTGTCTGACGAAAAGGCACATGTGGTCTGTGATTTTGGACCTTACGACAATAAGCCGTAAGGTCCAAATCACAAACACGCGCAGCACACATGTACACCTTTTGACAAATAGACATTTTCGCACTTTGAAATTAATCTTCTAATATTCCTTTCATGACGAATACTGTTTTTGACACATACCAAGGGGAATTACTCAGTACTGGACAGACAGGCGGGGGCAGGGGATCTAACTGTTTGTCTGTCCAGCGCTGAGTAATTCCCCTTGGTATGTCTACAATTCTACCAGCACTATCTGGTATGTCTACAATTCTACCAGCCTATCTGGTTTGTGAGTACTTGTTTTTGAGGATTATTTTATACATTATACAAAGCTCCTTAGTTACTCTTTCACATTGAAAATGACGAAGAAAGTGTGAAAATTTGACAGGTACATTGACATGCTTTTGCACAGACTTCAATAAATAAATTTGTCTTTTAAAAGAACATTTGTTTGCAGCCTTTTGTGTCCACGGACCTACACCAGTTGGTGACGCACGCGCGAGCGCATGTACACGCTCTCTTATACATTTTGGACGTGTCGAATCTGCGCCACGGTTTCTGACCATCAAAACGAATAGAAGAACCCAACGGAGAAAGAAACACGCTTAGAAAAGACAATTACAACACAATTCATTAATATTTCCGTTCATTAATATTTCCGAGAAATATTAGTAAACTGTGTTGTAACTGTCTTTTCTAAGCGTGTTTCTTGTTTGTCGATTTTGAAAAATAGACAAACAAGTGTCTAATTTTAAAATAGACAAACAAACAATTAAGCAAAGAAGTACCCAACGGAGAAAGAAACACGCTTAGAAAAGACGGGTACAACACAATTTATTAATATTTCGGGTAAATACCCTTTGTCAAAATAGACAAACAAACAAACAGAGAGATTAGCCGCTACTTATTCCTTCTGCCAATGAAGATAAGTAGCGGCTAATCTCTCTGTTTGTTTGTCTATTTTGACAAAGGGTATTTACCCGAAATATTAATAAATTGTGTTGTACCCGTCTTTTCTAAGCGTGTTTCTTTCTCCGTTGGGTACTTCTTTGCATATTACACGCTTGGCAGTCACCTTTTTGGTCTGGATTGATTTATTAAACAATTAAGCATCCTATTTTCAAAATAGACAAACAGGTATATTATTTTCAAATAGACAAACAAACAATTAAGCATCTTAATTTTATAATAGGCAAACAAACACGTATCTTATGTTTTCAGCGAAGAAGGAAAGTGGCGAGGTTTTGGTCTGGATTTCATCAAAACGAAACCAAAAAGGATGACAACCAGCGTTATTATATATTGTGTGTGAGTGTTTGCCTAGGCCAAAGGAGTCCGAAATAACTCAGGCGGTTAAATGTCGGAGCAAGAGAGCGAAGGGAATCGCCGGGTCGTGGGTTCGAATCCCGTCCCGGCCCCGGTAGCTGAACTCACAATCCAGGGGGAAAAAACGGATTTGTTCAATAGCACGTCCGTTGAAAGGTCCTGGGTAAATCAAAGTGGCACAGTTGGAGTGCGCCTGAGTTGATCAGTGTTCAGGTCGTACTCCATAGGCAATAGATTTCCCTGTCCCCCATAACCCGCCCGTCAGGGCCGTCCATGATCACCTCGGTGCTGTGGACGTTAAACCCGAACTAACCTACCAAGCCTAGCCAACTAGATCTTTGATACCTGGTCAATAATGTGCTGTTATCTCCCTTACCAGTGCTTTTGTTTCTGACCCCCAGGCGTCAGTAGAAACATGCGGCGGAGATCGAGACTCGCCACGGAATTGACGTATGTCGTGACACCATTCCGACTTCCGTCAGTCTCTGTGATGTCACGACAAAATGACGCAGGACTGTCGTGACGTCATTCTCGTGTCTTGTTCTAACTCGAGGACGCTTTGTTGACGTCATTCCGCTGTTTTCCTGCGCTTGCAGGCACTCAGTCTAGTCTGGAGCTTTTGTAGCGACTTGGGATAGTGATGCCGGAGGGTCATGGGGGGCTTTGACAAAGGCCGGGTCCCAGCGCGATCCCTCTGTTCCTAATTTGCAGGCGTGCTCTTCCATTCTTCAGCCAGACCGAAAAGGTGAGTGCCCAGCGTGTAAATGGCAAAGCGATAAAAGCAAGGAATGACACACGCTTTGGTGGAGAGGCTCTCGCGTACAGCTGTGATCGGGCCCACTGCGGCCATCGCGGGCCCGAAGACGTTTAGCCACTAGAGGTGATCATATTGAATAATGAAGCGTTTAGCTACTAGAGGTGATCATATTGAATAATGACGCGTTTAGCCGCTAGAGGTGATCATATTGAATAATGACGCGTTTAGCTACTGGAGGTGATCATATTGAATAATGACGCGTTTAGCCGCTAGAGGTGATCATATTGAATAATGACGCGTTTAGCTACTAGAGGTGATCATATTGAATAATGACGCGTTTAGCCACTAGAGGTGATCATATTGAATAATGACGCGTTTAGCTACTAGAGGTGATCATATTGAATAATGACGCGTTTAGCCACTAGAGGTGATCATATTGAATAATGACGCGTTTAGCCACTAGAGGTGATCATTTTGAATAATGACGCGTTTAGCTACTAGAGGTGATCATATTGAATAATGACGCGTTTAGCTACTAGAGGTGATCATATTGAATAATGACGCGTTTAGCTACTAGAGGTGATCATATTGAATAATGACGCGTTTAGCTACTAGAGGTGATCATATTGAATAATGACGCGTTTTCAAGAACGCACGTTATCGGTAAAAGTATGTGAGGTAGCAGAGAGCGTGTTTGTATATTTGTTCTATATATGTAGCACTACATTCCAGCCAGATTGTTTTTTTTTAGTTTTTGTGTGTGTGTGGATAATAAATGTGGAAATTATAGTGTTCAGAAAATGATGTTTTGTTGAATTTGGACTTACACTCATTTTGATGGCGATCACGAAAAACTGAAATAGTGTAGACATAACTCTTCTTATGGGTGGATTTTGAATATACCATACTAAGCACAGGAAACACAACGAAGCATCCAAGATGCCAGGAGGGCAAAAGTATTGTATTGGGTCCATGTACGTTTGTAACGACTGATCAAGTTTACTGCAGCATAACGCTTTCATAAAATTGAAAGTTCGTATTTCAGCTGCATATTCGTAGCTTGTACATGTTGTAAATCTGAATATAGAGTCAAATGTTGTGTACATGTTCAAACTGCGATGGTACTTGGGCTCCAAGGTGGACCAATATGTCATTTCGCGTGATAATCAAATGTCTGGCAGTGCCCCCTCAGTTTCTTTGTCTAAGTAATTATTTTGACATCATCGGACCGATTTGGCTCAAATTTGGACTGATGATAGTTCGCAGTGAAGGGTGTGTCGTAAACACACACACACACACACACACACAAAAACAAGTCACTAACTCCAAGTTCAAGGTTATGACGGCCATTTTTTTTCCTTGATACGCAAGATCTCCGAAAATACTGGATCAAATTTCTACAAGTTCGGTGTTTTGATAGAGATCATTGACAGAGAGTGTTTTCTGCAACAGTGTGATCGCTAACCTGAAGGTCAAGGCCAGGGCAACCATGTTTGATTTATTGCCACGTATTTTTTTGCGGGCAATATCTCTGACACAGGTGGACCGATTTGGTTCAGACTTCGTAAATGACAGTGAAAATTGGCAAGGTGTGCCTTGAACAAGAATGAGGTCACTGTTTTCGGCTTGACCGTAGGTTTAAAACTCGGTCGGCACGAGAAAATTGAAAATGCCATGAAAACAAGTTTGACGGCTGGGACGCAGCGAGACGTAAAAAGGTCACCGGAAACGTGGCGATCAGTAATCGACCGACTTCCACACACAGAATAAACAAAACTTCACTACATATCCGCAAAAAAAGACGATTTCCGGAATTCAGACTAGGTCAAAATTGCAGGTGTTTCGATTTTTTAAAAAAAGTGGATTAAAAGCCCGGACAAACACGCAATATTGCATGTTTGTCATGGCTTTTAATTTATTCTACCCCAGACACACCACAACAAGATAAGGATCGACCATAATAGTTCAAGGGTGATGCCAGAATAGCTGGCGCCTATGGGCGCCAAGCTATTCTGGCATCACCCTTGAACTATCATGGTCAATCTGTGTCCTGCACTGCCATGCAGTCTTCAGAGGACAACAGCAAAATTGAAGGATTTCGGTGTTGGGGTACAATGAGTTAATCCACTTTTTTCGTCGAAACACATGCAGTTTTGACCTACTTCTGATTTCCAAACAACGACTATTGTTGTTGACGTTGTGTGTCCTTGTTTACCAATAATATGTATTCTTGCGTGGATTGAACTGAAATTTATTTTTGTTATAACACTTTGTCAACCGTACAACGTTAGTAAGCGCGAGCCTCTCTTAAAAAGAAACTTTTTTTTTGTCCTTCGAAAGCTAGCTTTAGAAGTGCAAACACAGTTTCGTCCGAAGAGTTCGTCGTTCTTTTTTGCTTTATTTTGTGTGGTGTTTTTTTATTTTTTTTTAAAATATAGCTGACGTGTAATGTTGATAAGAAAAATGCCATTTTCATTATTTTCGTCAGCGTTTACACTCAGAGTTACCACCCCTCTCATTGGCTGTATTTGTGACGTATCTATACAGCTCGCATGTTTCCCCCAACCCCGTGTAACAGCGCTGTCTTAGTTCACGTGTGGTGATACGGGTTGTGCTGTCTCCGCCGTATTTGTTGTTGTTGACTGTTTCGTTTCAATATGCCACATACCGATCAGTTACGAGACGAGTTAAAGTAACAGCGACCCAGCTGAGGCACCGCACCACTTTAAAGAGACCAGAAATTACCGATTATGAAGTTAAAACTTTTTGAAAATGTCGTTGTATAAATAAATTATATTACGCCTGACCTCCGGATACGCCGCACAGAATTCACGAGGGCTCAGTTCGACCGATAAAACACTCGAGCTTTACGGGCGATCAGGGCATAATTTAATCTCTGTATGTGTCACTTGGTGGGTGTGATTTTAGATGTTAGGCCTATAGCTCAGAGCCGTAAGATCTAAAATCACAAACTAAATGATGGTGCTTGTTGTTTTGTTCAAAATAGCCTGCCTTCCGTGATGGCAAATTCTGGTATGCCTACTGCTCTTTGTTTACGGGAAGCTAGTTGTTACGATAATGTTAAATATAAAATATCTGCCAGTTTGATCCTGTTCGCTGCCAAATACTTCACCTCTTCTCTGCTAGTGTACATAAACTGTACGTATATTTTTGTTTATGAAATCTCGGTTCATTCAACGACCAAAAGCAAACGCCGTCCAAAAAACATGGATATAAATTGGTCTCAGCAAGAGGCATAGATCCTCATGAGCCCCCGCAGTCGCGGGGGCTCATGAGGATCTATGCCTCTTGCAGCTGGGTCGTGTTCACGTTTCTTTCGCGGCAGTGAAGGGGTTACGATTGGAAACGGACAATGAACTCACGTCATATTTACCTTTCAGTTGCTTCATTGTCTTATGACCTTGCATAAATAATTCTAACGAAATCTGTTACAGCGTTAACAAGAAGATTTCAAAGTCAAGCTCTGCAAGGTGTACACTGAAATCATAGGCTGGAACTTCGTGGACCGTAAACGACTCCCTACCCTGACGTACAAACAAACACGAGAGAGAGAGAGAGAGAGAGAGTGAGAGAGAGAGAGAGAGAGAGAGAGAGAGAGAGAGAGAGAGAGAGAGAGAGAGAGAGAGAGAGAGAGAGAGAGAGAGGAGACAGACAGACAAAGAGAGAGAGAGAGAGAGAGAGAGAGAGAGAGAGAGAGAGAGAGAATCCGGTTTACCGAAAGTTGTGAGAACAATCTGGACGTTTAAACACAGCAAATCGACAACAACCGAAGATGACAAGCTCACAGAAGTCGAGGGAGACAGTCACGTTCCCTCGGCTGCTATCACCTGCAGAGGAGTCCTTTCCACAGGTACCGTGTGTTTTGTAGATATTCTAGCATAGAAGTGGAGTGTTCGTCTACTATCATTCTAGACCGACCGAGTGACTCCCATTCTCAAACTGTTTTAATCATAATCATCGAGAGCTTCGCTCTCGGTGACTATGAGTCTGAATCAAAAAGTTTGAGAATGGGAGCCGCTCGGTCTATCTACAAATGACAGTATACGAACACTCAACTTCTATCTTTTATAAAATCTTTCTCAACGTGAATCCAGTCACCAAAAGTCAAACAAAGCAGACGACAGTTTCGCTTTAGCCTGTTTGTCGGCTGCGCCGGTCTGAGCCGCTAATCGCTGATTCTGTTGAGTTTCCCTGCTTTGTTGAGCAAACGATGTAAACTTTGGATATCTACAGCATTGACGATGAATCGTAAAGGTTTGTGGTTTGTCTGTTTCACCTTCAGATTTTTTTTTAAAAATCGCTTTCGTGAGGAGCGCGATGGCGCCTGATGGCGCCAAGCTAATCTAGCACTACCCTTGAATTATCATGGTCGATCCGTCTCCTGCAACTGGTACAAACAATAATAATAATAATAATAATATAAAACAACGATTAATAATAATAATAATGACGACAATAATAATAATAATAATAATAATTTTAAAAACACGATAAATAATAATAATAAAGATAAATAATAATAATAGCAATAATAATAATAACAACAACAATGAGCATTTTGCGCGCGCATACAATACTAACAGGTCCTTCCGACAAATTCCGCACAAAATGGATTCCGATTTATGAGTTCAGTTCTGCTCAAAATGGGATATCTGCGCCCGGAAAGGCCCATACGCGCTCCACCCCCCACCCATCAGACGTCTTCCAAGAGAACCTGTCGATATCGTGCCAATACTGGTCTGATTCACGGTGGTTTCCTCACGGCCTTTCAAGTCTGTTCCGGCGACTGCTGCCTTTCTCCACTCTGCTCCTGAGAGGCAGTCGAGTGTGTGGTGCCCCTTGGCTCTGCTCCTCGGAATGATATTTCTGGTGTCTCACCACGTGTTAATTTGCCTGTCTGTATAAGAAAACATGAGATTGTGAGAACTTCCCCACATTAAGATCATAGCTTAACCCATTTAGTCCCTACAGCAGGAGATAGACTGACCATGATAATTCAAGGGTAGTGCCAGATTAGCTTGGCGCCTTCAGGCGCCAAGCTAATCTGGCACTACCCTTGAATTATCATGGTCAATCCATCCCTTGCAACTGATGTATAATCATTAGGCAACACCTTCAAAATTGGAGAAATGGGGCCTTGGTGCTGAAAGGGTTAAGACAGCTGTAGCCGCGTATCCGAATGCGATCCGTCTCGAATGCGTTAACCAATAATCATCCCACTGTTGGCGAGATTTTCTGTGACCTTCAAACATGTCTTCAGTTTCTGGATGGTGATCACCTGACCACATTTTTGTTTTGTTGCGTATGTGTCAAGTGACGTAAAAAGTTCTGAGTCGTGTTCCGCGACCATGCTCTGCATTTCTTGGAGTTTCGCGACCGTGAGGCCTGTGGGACCGTGCACTCAGACCAGGGTCATGACACTGGGCGTACTTTCAGGGACAGCACTGCAGCGGAACGCAAAAGAGAATTGTTGACGTCACAGTGGAACGTCACAGTAGTATTCGATAGAGAATTGTTGACGACCTAGCTGTGGCACTTGGTGTTGTGGAGGCCCTTTCTGGGTTATTATAAGAAATCCGAAGTGAGCAGAACGCTCGTGTGGGCTGTATCAAGTCAACCCAAACGAGCGTGACACGAAACAGGGATCAGATGACAGCGGGGGTAAATGCGTGAAATCATTGATGGTGGTGAACTTACAAGCATCGACGTCCTTTTGACACACAAGTTCTGGTTCCGAGGCTAGAGCCTCGGAGCCAAAACTTGTGTGACAAAAGCAAGTCTCGGCTCGTAAATCACGACCATCAATGGTTTACATAATTATATACTGACGAGTAAAAGAAATGCGACATTTTTGGAATCATCGGTGTTTCCGATGATTTCAAAAGTGTCGCATTTCATTTGCTCGTCAGTACACGTGATGCAATAGCAGTTAACAAAGAACTGTGATACAGTGTGGTTTTCCTTGTCTGCGGGAATTGTAGGATGGCGAAGGCTCTCCGAGTGCTTGGTGTCTCAGACATACATCGCCGGACTCTGCCTGGGAGGAGGAGGGTGCAGACACTTCCAACAACAGCCGTCGCAGCAGGTAGGTAGAGGCGAGAGACAGAGATCATGTGGAGTCCCTACAGATGACAGATTCTTCCCCGTTTGATTGCAGCCACCAGCTGCCCGTACCGTGTGCGGGGTTGCCTCCACAGATAGCCCCATGCGGGGAGTACGCCACAAGTACACTTGTATTCAAATGAGATGCTTCGCATCTCATTTGAATTCAAGTGTACTTGTGGTTTACGTACGCCCCGAGAGGCCGGGTCTGTCTTGAAAAGCAAAAACACTTTCCCGAATCCGTTCGATGACTCTTGTTGGAATTTTATGGTTTGGGCGACCAGGCCTACACTGCAGAATCACCACTAAAGGTCTTAGAATCATTTTCAGGCCCTTCGCTAGCTTCATCGTTGAAAATATAGGCGAAACCTTTGGTGCAGCGAAAGCGCATTTTTGTGATCGCAGCCATTTTTGTACGCTGGACTCTTTCCGAAAACCCCCACTACACATCGGGTTATACCACTGTAAAATGTGTCGGGGCGGGGAGGGGGGGGGGGTGTGGGGGAGAGGGCAGGATGTTGTCTGTCACTGACATCAGTCAGGTATGCTAGTGGACACGCTGTACTGTGAGAAAAACGATCCCTTCGACATGACCCCTTCGTGTCGACTGCAGTCGCCTGTGGCGGTCTACGGGTAAGTCGACTAAAGTCGCCTATGGCGGTGAAAGAGTTACTTGTGGCGTACTCCTCGTTTGGGTCTAACTGGGGAGTTCTCCTGTCTCAGCGTCTCATCTGAATAGAAGTGCACCAGTGGCCGCGTACTCCCCGAGTGGGTCTAGGGTGTACTCCTGCAAACGGTGCGGGTGTCCACATTACGGGTGGCTGCATGAAAGGAGGAGTTTATGCAGAATGAGGCATGTACGTGCATACGCCCGCACAGCCTGTGGCGGTACATGAAGATCTATGTTCCTCGTTGACACAAAGCAGATGTCGCGTGGTTGCAGCAGATTTTGTCTTCTATATAATTATGTGTGCTGGCCTGTGATTTTGAACCTTACGGCTGACAGCCGTAAGGTCCAACATCACAGGCCAGCACACATTTAATTTGGCCCGCTGATATCTAATAATCTAATCTACAGATATCCCATACTGTTGTTGCTGCTATCCTTTGTATATGCTGCTAATATCCTGTGAAATTCTGCTCTTATCCAGTGAAATTCTGCTCATATCCTGTGAAATTCTGCTCATATCCAGTGAATTCTGCTTATATCCTGTGAAATTCTGCTCTTATCCAGTGAAATTCTGCTCACATCCTGTGAAATTCTGCTCATATCCAGTGAATTCTGCTCATATCCTGTGAAATTCTGCTCATATCCTGTGAAATTCTGCTCATATCCAGTGAAATTTTGCTCATATCCAGTGAAATTCTGCTCATATCCTGTGAAATTTTGCTCATATCCAGTGAAATTCTGCTCATGTCCTGTGAAATTCTGACGGCGTATCTCAAGACATTTTACAAATACATTGCGATAGTCTGCTGATATTTGATGAAAGTCTAATGATATCCTTATATAAATTATATCAGTAGATTATCATAGGACGTTATACCAATGATACACCAAAGAACACCAGTAGAATACCACAGGATATTCGACTTATATTTTCTGATATTCTGCTGATATTGTACTGATATTTTACTGATGTTCTCTGATATTTTGCTGATATTCTCTGATATTCGACCTACATTCTCTGACATTCTCCTGATATTCTATACTGATGACAGCAAAAGAGACGCGACATTTTCGGAACCATCGGAAACACGAAAGTGTCCTCATACATCACACACGAAAGTGTCCTCATACATCACACACGAAAGTGTCCTCATACATCACACACGAAAGTGTCCTCATACATCACACACGAAAGTGTCCTCATACATCAAACACGAAAGTGTTTCCGACGGTTCCAAAAATGTCGCATTTCTTTTGCTCGTCAGTGCATAATGTTCTACTGATAGTCAACGATGTGTGACGTCTGACAGGACCATACTGCCGACCCTGAGACGGCCCACTGACAGGATGAGAAAAGCTCCTCCAAAGTTCACGTGCACCAAGCACACGAAGCCTCACTGTGAGGATCGTTATGCTGACCCTGAGGAACACAGCCTGATCTCTTTCAACACGGGGGACTTTCTCTCAAAGAAAGTAGGTCAGACGGCGACAGGATAGCCAATCAGCAGTCTTGTTATTATTTGTGTCATTAATCCTTTCAGCCCTGAGGCACTACAGTTAGTTAGTTATTTGGGTTTAACGCCGAGCAGGGGATTAAGGCCATCTCACGGCGGGCTGAGGCACTACAGCAGGAGATGGGTCGACCATGATAATTCAAGGGCAGTGTCAGACTAGCTTGGCGCCTGTCGGCGCCAAGCTAGTCTGGCACTGCCCTAGAATTATCATGGTCGATCCATCTCCTGGATCTGCTGCATAGTCATTAGATGATGCCTGCAAAATTTGGGAAATACGGCCATCCTCATCCCCATCCTCGTCGTGATGATGATAATGATGAGATGATGATGATGATGGTGATGATAATAATAATACAGTAAAGTCCGGTTATAACAAATTGGGAGGGGACCGAGACTATTTTGTTGTTGTTATAAGAAGAATTTGGTCTTTGTGCTGAGACAGCTTCAGGAGAAGTGCCGCGAGCAGAACAAAGGGCTGTGCGTAACGTTTGTCGACCTAACAAAAGCGTTTGACACTGTGAGCAGGCAAGGTATGTGGCAGATCCTGGAGCGACTAGGCTGTCCCCCAAAGTTCCTCAACATGATCGTCCAGCTCCACGAGGACCAGCAAGGCCAGGTCAGACTAAACAGTGACCTCTCAGAACCATTCCCCATTCGCAACGGCGTGAAGCAAGGCTGCGTGCTGGCACCGACCCTCTTCACCATCTTCTTCAGCATGATGTTGAAGCAGGCCACAGTGGACCTCGACGATGACGACGCAGTGTACATCAGGTAGCGTCTCGATGGCAACCTGTTCAACCTCAGACGACTGCAGGCCCACACCAAAACCCTAGACCAACTGATTCGTGAGCTGCTCTTTGCTGATGACGCTGCCCTCGTTGCACACACAGAGAAAGCCTTGCAGCGCATTACGCCCTGCTTCGCAGATGCCACCCAGCTCTTTGGACTTGAGGTCAGTCTGAAAAAGACAGAGGTCCTTCATCAGCCAGCACCCAAGGAAGAGCATCGCCCTCCCCACATCACCATCGGCGAGTCCGAACTGAAGTCTGTACACCAGTTTACCTACCTTGGCTGCATCATCACGTCAGACGCCAAGCTGGACAAGGAGCTGGACAACAGGCTGGCAAAAACGAACAGTGCTTTCGGGCGACTATTCAAGCGGGTGTGGCACAATCAACAGCTGAAAAAAGGCACCAAGAGCGTGTACAGAGCTCTCGTCCTCACCACCCTGCTGTACGGTTCCGAGTCCTGAGCCCTCTACCGCAGCCAACTACGACTCCTCGAACACTTTCACCAGCACTGCCTGCGTACCATCCTCAGCATTCACTGGAGTGACTATGTCACCAACGTCGAGGTCCTTGAACAGGCGGAAACTGTGAGCATCGAGGCTTTGCTGCTGCGGACACAGCTTCGCTGGGCGGGGCACGTCTACAGAATGGAGGATCATCGCCTACCCAAGATCACTCTGTTCGGCGAGCTCACCACTGGACACCGAGACAGAGGGGCACCAAAGAAGAGATACAAAGACGGTCTCAAGAAGTCACTTAGTGCCTGCCAAATCGACCACCGCCAGTGGTCTTCGCTTGCTGCGGACCGTGACACCTGGCGCTCCACCATTCACAAGGCAGCCGTCTCCTTTGAGGACTCTCGCAGAGCTAACCTCAAGGACAAGCGACTCAGAAGAAAAAACAGAGTTGTCGTAACTCAGAATCCTGACCAGACCTTCCCCTGCAGCCACTGCGGTCGAACCTGCCTGTCCCGGATTGGCCTCCGCAGCCACGAAAATGCCTGCATACGACGTGGGCAAGCCCTATAGAATCTTCGTTCGCGAAGTCAAGCCAAGAGATAAGCAGAATTTGTTGTAAGCGAAATGTCAGATTTTCTAATGTGATAATCTCAATATATCGACACAGGCTTGTTTTCAGCCTAAGTTCATTCATCTACATGGGCATTTTAATGTAGAGTCAATTAGTAATGTAGAGTAGTTTGCAATCACCATACGTAAACGACAGTTTATTTTTACTTTTTCTTTTAATTTCTATTGCAGGGATTCTGCCCAGCCCCACCGCCCACCTCCACCCCCAATAATTAAAAAAAAAAAAATACTATGACAAAGTCCATTTATGGAGAGTTTGGAACCTTCTCCCCCCCCCCCCACCCCCGTTGTTTGATATTTCTGTGAGTAGTAAGGGTCTTGATATACACACACCCCTCACCCCTCCCCCTCCCCCCTCAGTCCACCCCGTTGTTTGATATTCAGCTACTGGAAGGAAGGTCTAGGGTCTGGAGGCCTTTTGTGTCAGGTCCTAAACAAAAAGGCTTACCCCCCCCCCCCTCCTCCACCCACTAGGTAAATGATGCTGTGTCAGCCTCCCCCTGTGAGGTAGAGCCCTGCTATACCAGCTAGTGATTCCTACACCAGTAATTGTACAAGTTTACAAGAAAAGAACACGGGGAAGCAAGCTTAAAAGAACGATAAATCTATCTATCTATCTATCTGTCTGTCTGTCTGTCTATCTGTCTACCTACCTACCTACCTACCTACCTACCTACCTACCTACCTACCTATCTATCTATCTATCTATCTATCTATCTATCTATCTATCTATCTATCTATCCATATCCCGTAGTCTTGCCGACCGTTGGGGCACCACTGATGACTTAACAACCAGCTCCCTCCATTCCTCTCTGTTCTCTGCCATTCTCAGCGTATCGCCCAGCTTCAGTCCTGTCCACTCTGAGATATTGTCCTCCCATCTTTTCCTCTGTCTTCCTCTCCTTCGTCCTCCTTGCACAGTGCCTTGCAGGATTGTTTTGGCAAGCCCTGCTGAACGTGCGACATGTCCATACCACTTCAGTTTGCGTTTTCTCACAATGGCTAATAAGTCTTCATAGGGCCCGATGGCTTGCCTGATTCTGCTTCCCACTTCCTCGTTTGTGATGTGATCTCTGTATGAAATTCCAAGCAGCCTTCGAAAGCATCTCATTTCAGTGGCTTGTATCCTCCTTTCAAGCTCTGCTGTGCTGTTGTTATAAGCGGATTAATTTTACAAAGACCAAGAACAGGTCTGGCCGAGACCTCCCCACAAGCTGTCCCCCACCGGGTCTGCCCTAGGGGACCTTGGTGGGGTTGTCTACTTTTTAGTTCCTAGGGTCACCTTGTCTAACCCCTGCAAGGTGGGTTCTACTCTTTAGGGGGTTTGTATTTCTGTCTTTCTGGTCCATTCATCTGTATTTTTCTTTTGAAATTCTCCCTCCTGTCTGCGCTTCTTGCAGTTCTTTTCTTCATTTAGCGCAGGCACGTCCTGAGAAGGCCTTTGTCGTTTGCGGGACATAAAGCAATCTATACTCACTCACTACCTCCCCACAAGCTGTGTTATAGCAGACCTTGTTAAGCGGACTTGACTATAATAATAATAATAATAATAATAATAATAATAATAATAATAATAATAATAATAATAATAATATAATAATAATATTACTACTAGAGCGCATTGAGTCATATTATAAAAATGAAAAATGCGGTATATAAATACCATGTAGTATTATTATTATTATTATTATTATTACTACTACTACTACCACTACTACTTGTACTACTACTAGTACTCCGGCTCTTCTTCCCCCACGACTTTAGCATCAATTTCAGCCCACTTAATCAAATTTCAAATCATTATAAACGATTAAATGTCCAAAACTTTCAGTAGCTCGCTTGAGCTTGCCCTTAGCACCACGTGAATGTTCTGTGTTTAAGTACAGAGTGTGAGTGAATGCGCGTGATTCACGTGAGCGTGCTTGTTGGGTTCAGTTCGCGGCGGCGCTTTGAGCCGATTTTCAATTGGGATAAAGCGCCTATTTAATGCGCTGATTTATTTATTATTTACTACTACTACTGCTGCTACTACTACTACTACTAATACTACTACTACTACTACTACTACTACTACTACTACTACTACTACTACTACTACTCTTTCAGTAAACTTTGGATATAACAAATGTTGTGGGGATCCACATTTTCCTTGTTATAGCCGAAGTTTTTCATAAGTGGTGTAATTTGTATAGATTAAGTGTAATAATGCTAATAACAATAATGCTAATAATAATGCCAATAATAATGCTAATGCTATTAATAATAACAATAAAATAAAATAATAATCATGCTAAAATAATGCTAAGAAAATAACATAAAAAGTACAGTAATAATGATTATAATGATAATGCTAATAATAAAATAATAATAATAATAATAATAATAATAATAATAATAATAATAATAATGCAAATAATATAACATAAAGTATAATAATAATAATAATGATAATAATGCTAACGCTAATAATAAAATAAATTAATAATAATGTTAATAGTAATGCTAATAATATAATATAAAAAGTATTATGCTAATACTAATAATGAAAATGCTTATTATTAGTAGTATTGTTAGCATTACCATTTAAAAAATAAAAAATAAATAAAAATAATAATTTTAAAAAATCATTAGCATTATGATTGTAGCCCTCTTGCGCCTTCAGGCAGGGAGGTCCAATGTGATGCGAATCCTGTCGTAAAGCTTGTGACTCTGCCCACAACAGATGATGACGGAACTGACCGCTGACCCCTACAACCTGCGGGAGCTGAAGGAGGGGGCCTGGGACATGCAAACACTGCCCACACCCGCGCAGGAGAAACACACCCGGGCGATATACAGGGCGGTGATCAAGGAAGTTCAGCGCATGGCGAGGGGCCAGGTAGTAATTCGCCTCTTGACTGCCGAGAAAACTGACGCGCACACAAATGCAGCTGCAAGAGGCTTAGATCCTCATGAGCCCCCGCAGTCGCGGGGGCTCATGAGGATCTCTGCCTCTTGCTGACACCGCTTTGTAGCCACCGCTGTTGTAGAACTAACAGAGATCTCACACAACGCGATCGGCGTCGGCTGGCAGTGATGGGGTTAAGCACGGCGATGTAGATGCGATCATCCGTCTTGTATAACATTAACCCCACTGTGCCTGCATCAACCTGTGCCGTTTTAACCCTGCGCTATAAACGTAACCCTCGTGCGCATGGTTTGGTGGTTGAAAGTAAAATTGCCATCGTCGCGTGTCCAACCCTCGTGTCCTCTCACTCATTGCGCCCGGCGAGGTACGAAATACCCACAGTTTGGAGTAATCCTCTGAGGACTGCATTACAATTCAGGAGATAGATCGACGATGATAGTTCAAGGGTGGTGGGCATAATAGCTTGGCGCCTACAGTACCCTTGAACTATCATGGTCGAGTCGTATCTTGTGGTGGTGCGGTTTCGCGGGCAGAATGAGTGACTTTAACTTGGAATGGAAGCCGCCGGATGAACTAAACTTACATCAGTTTCGCGTTTAAGTTGAGGATACTATTATAGTTCACCTCTGTTTATTTATTATTCGTTGTTTAGTCACTTATGTATTTCTTATGGTGATTTTTTTGTCTTAATTCATTATTTTTATGCAGCATAGCCCGAGACGGCTGCGAGAGCTAATGGCAAATATCTCTCGATACGAGTGATGTCCCTTGCGTTTCATCCTGCTAGTCTGACAAGAGTGATGTCCCTTGAGCTGTCTGATTTCTGCGTTGTTCCCCCCCCCCCCCCCCCCCCCCCCACCCACCCCTGCTTTTAGCGTCGGCGTGATGAAAGAGGATGGGTCGTGCAAGTGAAGCGCAAAATGAGTCCCAAATAGCTCTGGCGGTTGATCTTTTTCATCCTGATACGCTATTGCTTGAAATAAATTTTGACTATGATAGTTCAAGGGTAGTGCCAGAATAGCTTGGCGCCTGAGGCGCCAAGCTATTCTGGCACCACCCTTGAACTGAAATGGTTGATCTATCTCATAATCTGTAATGCAGCCGTCATAGAACAATAACATTTTTTTTTTTTAAATCAGCCTCATGATGTAGTGGGTTAAACGAAGGGGATCGCCGGGTCGTGGGTTCGAGCCGTCCCGGCCCCGGTAGCTGGACTCGCAATCCAGGGAAACAAAGACCGGTTTGTTCAATGGCACGTCCGTTGAAATCAAAGTGGCACAGCTGCAGTACGCCTGAATTGATCAGTGATGAAGTAGTGCCCCACAGGCAATAGATTTCCCTGTCGGCCCCCATCACCCGCCCGTCCATTACTGATCACTACAGTGCCGTGGACGTTAAACCCCGAAGTACTAACCAACCAACCAAAGTGAAGGCGCACAGAGTACATTATTGGCTAGCGTGCGATAGCAAACGTCTGTATGTCTTGTGGGCCCCCGTCGTTTGTCCCTCGTCAATCGTCTGTTGTAAAATGACTTAATGTTGGCATTTTGGCGGGGACTATTCAAGAAATTGACTTCAAACTTGGCCTGAACTTCAGTTGTGTTTGGGTTTACCTGGGAAAGGGCGTTAGCGGCGCAAAAGGCCATGGTCAACTCGTGCATAGCTGCAACAGCTTTGGCCCTGCACTATATTCGAGCAATATGCACATAGCTAATGAGGTGAAGGTCGTTTGACGAAAGCGAGGCTGGGCAGGATTGTCATCATGGCGGGGCTACTACCAGTAGTAAAGAGTCAACCAAAGGCCAACTTGAGACGATCGTCCTGTGCCTAGGTGTTTTGATGTTGAAGTATTTCTAGGTCAATATTTACATTTTGTATTGACCAACAAAGACGATACACGTTTTTATTACAATTGTTGTTGCCACTTTACACTGAAGCCTGTCAATCACGGCAGTGCGTTATTATATTTGTTAATGCAAGCATGTATTGCGTTTGTTGGCCAACTACAAAATGTTAACATTCGACTTGTTCTACAAATACTTTAATATTTATAAAAACTCATGATGATTTTTTTTAATAGATGTAAATGTTGTTATTATTATTATATCAATGTGGCAACGGAAACTAACTGTTTCTTTGATTAGCATGTTCGAAACAAGGTCATCCAAACTGCTATCAAAATAAAGGCCTTACTTTGCCCTACCATAGCATATATAGTTATAATAACCATTATTAATAATTTGTGCGAAAATTGGAAATACGTGAAAAATAGTGATTTTTTACTTAGTTTTAAGCAACATTATTTGACCCTGTGACAATGTTGATTTTTTTTTTTTTTTTTTTTTTTTTTTTTTTTTTTTTTTTTTTGATGTCTTGTGACCATACACCATCATGCCACGTTTGGTGTTAAGACATGATAGTGTCCAAAAAAAAATCCAATGTTAAACTTTTTTACGGGCTGAAAACTAGGGTCAGTACCAGGCCAAGTCCAAGCTATATTTTGTGTGATGTGATGGTTCATGTCAATTTAAACAGTGAATTTATTTACTGCATACATTTTTTCCTGATTGTGCTCAATGCGACTGGTAAACATTACCTAAAAGCTGCTTAACATAGAAATAAAAAGATGAAATTTGTGGATTTGAGTTGCATTACATACATGTGAGGAAATAGACGCACAAAACCTGAAAGAAGAGACACGCCAACTTCAGTTTAGTTTCCATAAAATGTTATTTCCACCATACTATCAATACCACAAATAATAATAAACAAACAAAATCTTTATTTACAATAAAACAATTTACAAATAAGAGAAATATATTAACTGACAAATAAATATTTACACATTCAATGATTCATGCATAAATAAATTTATACAAAGTTTTCAGACTTGCGCAGTGAGCATGCACTTTATCTCTAGTGAACCCGGGCAATGAACAGATAAATAACACTAATTGTTTGTGTTTGAATGATCACACAGATAGGTGCAAGATCTTTCGTATAATTATGGTATTATGTACAGCACCCCCCACCCCCTAAAAAAAAGCTTTTAAAAGATTTAGTACACAACCCAATGTCAATAACTTATGTCTCTTTGCTGCTTCTTCTATCAAGGTATCATAAAGGGAACCTTTGAACCATGTATGATGTAGTCTTTCACTTCCTGATGCTCAAAATAAGGCACAAATCGAAGGTCCCGACACTCGCAACCATCAGCAGTCGCCATTGTGTATCCTATTCAGCCTCGTTTTCGTTTGCGTGACCTTTGACCGCTCAGCTCATTAATTATAGTGACTTGTTGTTCATCTTCCCAGTGGTGCCGTGGTGACCGATACACGCAGGCCATGAATGGTGGTCTGTTTCTAACCTGTCACTGAGATCGCCAAGCAGGAAGGGGGCTTCAGCATTTGGTATCTTGCCGATCAGGTTGTTAAGCTCATCGTAGAACTGGGGCCAGTTGCATGAGTGAGCATAGTCCTGCGCCAGCCATTAAGCAAGGTGCTCCGCTATAGCTTAGTGGCTGGCGCAGGAGTAAGCTCACTCATTCGGCTGACACCTGGTCCTTGACGTTTTCGGTTGCTCATGAGCAGCTGAAGACATCAAAGACCAGTTCTGCGATGAGCTTGACAACCCGACTGGCAAGACACCTAACCCTTATCATTCGGAATACACCAATGTGTGAAATAAGTTTGACTAAAATAGTTCAAGGGTAGCGCCAGAATAGCTTGGCGCCTCTAGGGGCCAAGCTATTCTGGCACCACCCTTGAACTAAAGCCATTGGTCTATATCCAAAATCTGTAAGAGCTATAATGTAGCTTGCATATGCCAGTGTACAAAGAATATTTGTAGCTTTTAGCCTCAGTATGATAGGGGTTAATGTTGATGACGCCTGGGGCCGTACAGGAGGAAGCAAAAGCGTGAGCTTTAGTACCGACAATAGCTGATGTCAGAAGCGTGATTCTGACCGCAAGGCCTACACCAGACTGGCTCTCAGCCTTTCCAGAAGAACGTGTAAATTCTCTTCTCTGACGGTCCCCCCTGGAGTTAGCCTGGTTTCTTGGAGGGCGTCTATGCTCACGCCTAAACTGGCGAGCACTCTGTCAATGTTGGCGGTCTTTCTGGATTCTTTCAACTTTGTGTGTGTGTGTGTGTGTGTGTGTGTGTGTGTGTGTGTGTGTGTGTGTGTGTGTGTGTGTGTGTGTGCGTGTGCATGTACGTGTGTGGTTTTCAGATAATCGCAAAATGGCAAGAAGCGTGCAGAAAAATCCGCATCATTTGGCGTGTGTGCAGAGTCGTGGCAATCCGGTAAGCTGACAAATTGATATTCATTAACACATTACAGAGTATAGAGAATCGTAACGCAGTTGTTAATAAGGCTGAGTTGGTATACCTCGCCCTGTGCCTAGCTAATATGCACCAGCGGCGCCATTGTTGCTATTTTTGCACCTGACCGGTCGCTCGCACAGGTTCTGTGCACCAGATCGGTTTAGAGCGTGTGCTCTCTGCACTTGTAATGAGCAATCTCGGAGAAAGAATCAGGTGACGTTTGATTGCTGCAAAATATGATAAATAAAGAATAAACCCTTTCCCATATGCAATCCGGCAATAACGCATCCTTATGCCAGCACCATGAAACATTCCACGATTTGGCAGACTCTGAAAGATAGTTTTTTCCCCCAATGGTGGTGATTTTGTGACATCTGTGTCGCTTTGTGGCCGTAGTAGGAGTGCAATACAATGGACTTGATTCAGGAATACGCAAGTTCTGACGAGAATGAACTGCCCCCGGAGATTTATATTTTTTTCAGCAGGGACGTACGCACTCGAACAACACAAAAGGGGAGGGGAGGGGGGTGTTGGGGGTGGGGGGCGGGGGGGGGGGGGGGGGGGGGGGTAAAACTAAAACTGGAAACGAACCATTGTTTCGGCTGCAAACACAAATCGTCCTCGCGAACGTACGAGACCACACTACAAGTACAGAAGCCTACCTGCGCGCGCAGTTCTGGTGCACAGGACCAGTCCGAGCGATCGGACAGATGCGAACATCGCAGTAATGGCGCCACTGGTGAGTTTAACCTAGATACAGGGCGAGGTATGCCGACTCAGCGTTAATAAGTAATGGTGTAAGTATACTAGTGACCAAATCGGCGTTAATAAGTAATGGTGTAAGTATACTAGTGACCAAATCGGCGTTAATAAGTAATGATGAAAGTATGCTAGTGAACAAATCGACGTTAATAAGTAATGGTGTAAGTATACTAGTGACCAAATCGGCGTTAATAAGTAATGATGAAAGTATACTAGTGACCAAATCGGCGTTAATAAGTAATGATGAAAGTATACTAGTGACCAAATCGGCGTTAATAAGTAATGATGAAAGTATACTAGTGACCAAATTGGCGTTAATAAGTAATGATGAAAGTATACCAGTGACCAAATCGGCGTTAATAAGTAATGATGAAATTATACTAGTGACCAAATCGGCGTTAATAAGTAATGATGAAAGTATACTAGTGACCAAATCGGCGTTAATAAGTAATGATGAAAGTATACTAGTGACCAAATCGACGTTAATAAGTAATGGTGTAGTATACTGGTGACCAAATCGGCGTTAATAAGTAATTATGAAAGTATACTAGTGACCAAATCGGCGTTAATAAGTAATGATGAAAGTATCTATCTATCTATCTATATCCCGTAGTCTTGCCGACCGTCGGGGCACCACTGATGACTTGGCAACCAGCTCCCTCCATTCCTCTCTGTTCTCTGCCATTCTTAGCGTACCGCCCAGCCTCAGTCCTGTCCACTCTGAGATATTGTCTTCCCATCTTTTCCTCTGTCTTTCTCTCCTTCGTCCTCCTTGCACAGTGCCTTGCAGGATTGTTTTGGCAAGCCCTGCTGAATGCGTGACATGCCCATACCACTTCAATTTGCGTTTTTTTCATAATGGCTAATAGGTCTTCATTGGGCCCGATGGCTTGCCTGATTCTGCTTCCCACTTCCTCGTTCGTGATGTGATCTCTGTATGAAATGCCAAGCAGCCTTCGAAACCATCTCATTTCAGTGGCTTGTATCCTCCTTTCAAGGTCTGTTGTGAGGGTCCATGACTCACAGGCATACAAGAACACTGAGATGACTAAGGAGCGCATCAGTCTGATCTTGGAGCAGAGCGTTATGTTTCTGTCCTTTCATATGGTCTTCAATCTTGTTAGTGCTGATGTTGTCTGCGCAATCCTGGACAGTATTTCTGGTTTTGGTCCCTCATCTGTCACAATGGCTCCTAAGTATTTGAATTTATTAACTGTTTCCAGTTTTTGGCTTCCAATCATGACGTCAGTGCAAATGCCACTGGTGTTATTTGTCATCAGTTTGGTCTTCTCTGCGATGATTTCCATCCCAAACGCAATGGCTCTACTGTCCAGCTTTTCCACCAGCTGAGCTAGCTCCTTCTCTGTTCCTGCAAGCCCATCAATGTCGTCCGCAAAGAGCAAGTTCGTGATTGTTCTGCCTCCAATACTGACAGTTCCTTCGTGATCTTTCAGAGCGTGTCATGATTCTTCCAGGAAGATGTTAAAAAGAGTAGGTGAGAGCAAGCAGTCTTGTCTGACTCCGAGTGTAGTCCTAAACCAGTTTCCTATTTTGCCGTTGAAGCAGACTGCGCTAGTGGCCTTGTTGTAAAGGTTTGCTATGACTTTGATCAGGTTGGCATTGATGTTGTATAGTTTCATGGTGGACCAAAGCGCTGCACGCCACACCCTGTCAAATGCTTTCTTAAAATGCACAAAGACATGAGGTCTTGCTGGTGCTGGAGGTACCTCTCCCATAGAACTCTCAGGTTGAAGATCTGCTCAGTTGTGCTGCGCCCTGGTCTGAAGCCTGTCTGTTCCTCAGCTATGATTTCCTCTGTCTGTGGCTTCAGCCTGTTCAGTAGGATCTTTAACATGACTTTGCTTGGGTGGCATATAAGACTGATCGTGCGATAATTCTGGCATTGATGTAAGTTGCCTTTTTGGGGGGAGAGTTATTATAAGTGATTGGGTCCATGGTGTGGCCCAATCCCGGACTGCCAGATCTTATTGCAGATTGTTAGTAAGGCGCTTATCATGTCTCCCCCCCCCCCCCCTTCTTGGACTAGCTCTGCAGGAATGTTGTATGCTCCTGCTGCCTTCCCTTGTTTCAGCGACTTCACTGCAGCCTCTACTTCTTCTCGGAAGATGGGATAGTTGCCATTGTTGGTCACGGGTGGGTTGACAAGTATGCCTGAGTGTCCTGTAGCTCGGTGGTTGTACAAATCTGAGCAGTACTCTGTCCATCTCTTCAGTATGTCTTGGTCTTCCGTAAGACAGTTCCCTTCACTATCTTGAATGATCGAGGAGCGTCCTTGTTTTACACTGGTCAGGTCTTTCACCAGCTGGTATGCTTTTTTGCTATTATTTTTGTTCAGATTTTCTTCTACGTGTTTACACTGATCTTCAATCCATTTATTCTTTGCCTTTTTCATGCTTTTCTTGATAACCTGGTTAATTTCCCTGTATTGTTTAGCTCCTTCTACCTCTGATTTCTTTTTCTTTAATTCTCCACGCTTGTCACATAGAGCAAAGATGTCAGCTGTAACCCAAGGTTTCTTTGCTTGTCGGTGTTTGCCAAGGATCTCACTGGCTGTTTGGGTTACAGCAGTGTTAAATGTGTTGATCAATGTGTCCACATCCGTGTCTTCTGCACCTAGAAGTAGCAGTGGCGCGAATTTTCCGCCTATCTTTGCCTGGAAGGCTTCCGCTACCTTTGGGTCTTTCAGCTTCTCGAGGTCAAACTTGATTCTGGTGGGACCCTGCTTGTTGACCTTCTTTAGGCGGAGTCGGAAGGTCATCATCGCTAAGTCATGGTCGCTTCCAATGTCTGCTCCTGGAAAACTTCTTGTCTTGGCAATGTTCACACTGGTTTGGAAGCGTCAATGAAAGTATACTAGCGACCAAATCGGCGTTAATAAGTAATGATGAAAGTATACTAGTGACCAAATCGCAAAACGATAATTAGTACATTGACGATCGTAATGACGATAATAACGGCAACAACTAAGACAATGATAATGACGACGACGATTATGTCGACTATGTGACGACGACGATGATGACGATGGCGATGATGATGAAGACGATGACGAAGACGTCGATGATGACGTTGATGGGTGACAGATCATTTGAGGTGGAGGCCGACACAATGAAAATGGCCACGCTTGGTGACAAGAGAAGGGACGAAACTATTGAAGCCAAGAAGTACTACACCAACTTTCTGGAGCACATCAAGCAACAGCCGGAGAAGGAGGTGGGTCATCTTGTTCAGCCCTGACACATTACAGCAAAATAGCTACAGACTGCCAGAGTTCAAGCTAGTTAGTTAGTTATTTGGGTTTAACGCCGAGCAGAGGCTAAGGCCATCCCACGGCGGGAGGGGGGAGGGAGGGGGCATAGTTCAAGGGTGGTGCCAGAATAGCTTGGCGCCTATAGGCGCCAAGCTATTCTGGCACCACCCTTGAACTATCATGGTCGATCTGTCTGTTGACTGTAATGTAGTCTCTAGATTACGAGTCTCGAATGTGGGACGTTCAGCCTTTGTTTATGGCGGGTTAACACATTTGCTTTCAGACTGATACTAGTAATTTTTTTATATTTTTTTCTTCACTATTCGAGTTTACGGCGGTCGCCTGTTTGCACAATATGAGCGTCAAACGACTTGTGATTGGAAGCGACGCGCGTATATAGGGGCCTTAATTCATATTATAACGCCCTCCAAGGCACTTTCATGTGCAGCTAACCTTTATCAAAATACGTAGTAGGTTCCCAAGGTGACTCAGTTGGTAACCCTCCCCCCCCCCCCCCCCCAAAAAAAAAAAAAAAAAAAAAAAAAAAAAAAAAAAAAAACCAACAACAAACAAACAAACAAAAACAACAACAACAACAACAACAACAAAAAACAACAACAACAACAAAAAACAGCGCTTGGATGGCTGCAAAATACTGCCACTGGTTTTAAACAAGAGAAATTTGTAATGCACGGCCTGCACTCAGCTGTCAAAGGTACGTTGATTTTTCAACAAAATTGGCAGAGTTGAGCAATGATAATAGGAATCGTTATATCGATGCGCTCTGCTCCTGTCGACTTTGTGTATCCTACATCATCACTGAGTGGCGTAGGAAGATTTTGAGGGGAGGTATGGCCTTCACACTTTCAAACAATCGACGGGGAGGGGAAGTGGAGGGGAAGGGGTGTTTATCGCCACTTTCTGTGCTTGCAGCCAGATCTCTCCTGCACACCCTGAACGTTGGGAGGGAGGGGGCGGGGGGGGGGGGGAGGAGGGTCACAAAATACCATTATATGGGCAGGATGGTTGGTTGTACATTGCTTAAGGTCCCGACAGCAACAAGACTTTCTCAGGACGTGCCTGCACTGCTTGTGGGAAAAAACCCACAAAAAACAACTACTGAAACAGAATATTGAATGTATGTCGCCAGCCGGTCTAATACGCTAAGTAAACCTAAGACCATTTAGCAACACACATCCAATATCAAGAGCTACAGGCAGCGCAGACAGTAGGGAGAGTTTAAAAAAGGAAAATACAGGTGAATGGACAAAGGGTAGACAGAAACACACGCCCCAGAATAGAGGGGGAAAACCCCACCCTGTGGGGCTGACCAGGTGACCCTGGGAACTAATAAGTAGTTAACCCCATAAAAAAAAACCCAGGGCAGACTCGGGTGGGCTTGTATGGGCAGGAAAAAATAGGATTTACTTCTGGCCGAAATCGGTCCGAGGAGCTTTACTTACTGGGCATTTCTCAAGTCAAACCATAAGGTGTGCAAATGGTTGACGGGATGGTGATGGCGATACATTCCACTTCGCTAAGTCTACTTTTTACAAAAGCTGGGAAAAAAAAAAAAACGTTCGCTGAAGCCTCGGCCACAGACTATCTGTCTTAACTCATTGTACCCCAGACACACCACGACAAGATGAAGATCGACCATGATAGTTCAAGGGTGATGCCAGAATAGCTTGGGGCCTATGGGCGCCAAGCTATTCTGGCATCACCCTTGAACTATCATGGTCGATCTGTGTCCTGCACTGCAACGCAGTCTTCAGAGGACGACTTCAAAAATGTGGGGATTTCGGTCTTGGGGTAGAATGAGTCAACGAACCCCTCCATTGCCACTGTACATTGCATGTCTGACATCTGTGAACATGTAGAGGGAATCCACCCGTCCCCGCCATGAACAATGGAGACAATCTGGTTTCCAGCAAGAGGCTTAGATCCTCAGAATATGAGATACACTGGAGTCACAAGTCAACCCCTATCACCTTTACGTAGGCCAACACACGCACTTGGTCTGTCTGTCTGTCTCTCTATGTATGTGTGTGTGTGTGTGTGTGTGTGTGTGTGTGTGTGTGTGTGTGTGTGTGTATGTGTGTGCTCTTCATGTGTTTGTCAATACACGAGTCTGTGTGTCCCAGCTACAAATCACTGCGGCAGTTCGAATGATCCTGACTACACCTGCAGAAAAACGCACACCTGACGAAGTAGATCTGGTCAGTATTTTCTTGTATTGTCTCACGGTCGGTAGCAAAGTGAGTCTATGTAATGGGCCAGTGGTCTTCCGTCCACCTTCGCCTCACGTCCGTCGTCCATTGGTAAACGTTAACGTTGGCATTTTCTAGGAGACTATTCAAACCACAATCTTCAAACTTGGCCCAAGGATATTTTGTGGCAAGACCTTTCTGGACAATTCAATTCCAGTGACCTTTCTTAAAGGTCAAGGTCACAGGGGATCAGGAAAAATGTAAAAAGAAATAGTCATATTTTGGCAGAAATTGTTTGTTTCTTAATACTATTCACAACTTAAAACCCAATCGTGATGTTTGACGCTAAGAAATTCCTATGCATACTAATTTGGATGGTTCCAATGAGAATCAAGGATCACAAAAGATATGGTAAAACAATATCTATATTATCTGACAATTTTCTTCTTTTAAATACTATTCAGAAGTTCAAACCCAAACTTGGTACAGCGATACTTGGTGATAAAACTTTCCTGTGCATACTAATGTGGATGACCCCTCATACGGTCCAATATCACAAGATATTGGCAAATGTGTTAAACAGACAATTTCCAGTAAGCATTTAGTTTTATCAGCGTTTTTGCAAACTTTTCAATAAGATTTGGCACAAACGTAGCTGATGATAAGACCTTTCTATGCATACTAATTCGCATGACCCCTCGCAAAGGTCAAGGATCACAGTTGGTTGACAGAAGTGTGCAAAATGCACGCATTTTGCACACTTCTGTCAACCGCCTGTGACCCTTGACCTTGCATACATTTTGAGAAAACATGGAATTCTCGAGGACACAAACCCACCCTTTACTTATGTTGGAAAAGTAAAGGACACAAAAGTCAGATTTATTAGGAGGATAAGTCATGCGCGTGAGGCTTGAGGTATTTGCCATTCTTGTTTTGCGTTGAGCTGAGCTGACCTAGGCTGAGTTGAGTTGAGTAAAGTTGAGTTAATTAAACTAAGCCGAGCTGACCAGAGCAGCCCTGTGGTGAACAGTCCTGAGCGGGGTTGGGTTGGCTAGTGTAGGGTTGGGCTCGGTTTGCGGGTTAGGTTGGGTAGGGTTGGGTTGGTTTGGGTTGGGGTCTTTGGGTAGAATAAAGTTGGGTTGGGTTGGTTTGGGCCCGTAAGGTTGGGTTGGGTTGGGTAGTATTGGGTTGGGTTAGTTTGGGTAGGGTTGGGTTGGGTAGGGTTGGGTATGGTTGGGTTTGTATGAGTAGGGTTTGTTTGGGTAGGTTGGGTTGGGTTCAGTTCGGTAGGGTTAGGTTTCAGCGATGATTAGTTTTGTTTCGTTTGGGTGTAGTGTGGTCGTCATCGGGTGTGGCCGCCATTGACTCAGTATCTGCCGTTTTGTTATTTCAGGCAATGCACGCTCTACAGACGGTGGCGGGGTTTTGCATATTTTCGCTCCACATACAAAGGAAAATCGCACACTATGGCTACTTCGTGCAGTGAGTGCATGCACGCCTACTGATAACAGAAACACAGCTGTGAACAAAACAAACAACGCTGATGATGGTGATGGTGATAGTGATCATGATGATGATGGTGATTTTCCGTCGTCCCGACTACACATTAGCTGCGTTAACCCCCGCCCTGCCACTGCACGTACACGGCACGGACATGTTTGTTCCTGGAATCCTGGCTCATTCAACGACCAAAAGCCGTCCTAGGAACATGGATGCAAATTGATCTCCGCAACTGTGAGAGGCATAGATCCTTATGAGCCCCCGCAGTCGCAGGGGCTCATGAGGATCTATGTCTCTTGCAGTTGCATCGTGTTCCGTTCCTTCTCTGCAGTGAACGGGTTAAATAAAGCACCCTGATTGCAACCCTGGGGTTAACTGACGATGAAATCGGCGTAAATACGTACGAGCCATCGCGAATCCATTCGCACGCGCGGAGTGGCTGAATTTCCAGGGACAAAAGGTCTGGCACCGCCCTTAAGCGTTTCTGTTCATGTCCTGCTGTAGCGTGCGGCACGTGAACGGACTTTGTCTTTGCTTTGATCCCCAGCATGGGCGAGAAGAGAGTGATTGTACGCCAGGGGCACCATGCGGAGAACTGGTACTTTGTCATCAGCGGCCAGGGTAAGACAGCAACACATTTAACACTTGAAGTGCTCGCAGTCACCGGTGCTGTTTGCAATACTTGTCAGTCGTTAACCCTTTCCTTCCCACTGTACGTACATTTTTGGCTCACGTACGAAGGCAAAAGTGAGTCTATGTTCTGGGCCAGTGGTCGTCCGTCCGCCGGTACGTCGTCTGTCGTCCGTCCGCCGTCGTCCGTGGTAAACTTTAACGTTGGTATTTTTTCGGAGATTATTCAAGCTACAGTCTTCAAACTTGGCCCAAGGATACTTTGTGGCAAGACCTTTCTAAACATACCAATTTGAGTGACCTCTCACAAAGGTCAAGGGGATCAGGGGATCAGGAAATAATTATATCAAAAATAGCTATTTTTGGACATCATTTATTTTTTCTCAAATTCTATTCACAACTTCAAACCCAAACTTGGTACACAGATACCTGATGATATGAGCTTTATAGTTGTACGCACGCTAATTTGGTTGATCCCTCGGAAAGGTCAAGGGTCACAAGAGCTCAAGAAATAGGTCCAAAATCAGCATATTTAAAAAAAAATGTTTTTTTTTTCTTCTCAAATACCATTCACAACTTCAAACCCAAACTTGGTACAAAGATACCTGATGGTAAGACTTATCTATGCATACTAATTTGGTTGATCCCTCGAAATAGTTAAGGGTCACAAGAGCTCAAGAAATAGGTCTAAAGTCGTCATATTTTGACAAAGGATTTTTTTTTTCTCAAATACTATTCACAACTTCAAACCCAAACTTGCTACAGAGATACTTGATGGTAAGACCTCTCTATGCAGACCCCTCGGAATGGAGAAGGGTCACAAGAGCTCAAGAAATAGGTTTAAAAAAATAGCCATATCTTGACAAGAAATGTTTTTTCTCAATTACTATTCACAACTCCAAACCCAAACTTGCTACAGAGATACATGGTGGTGAGACCTATCTATACATAGTAATTCGGATGACCCCTCGGAAAGTTCAAGGGTCACAAGAGCGGCTCAGGAAATAGGCCAAAAATAGTCATATTTTGACAAGAAATGTTTTTTCTCATTTACTATTCACAACTTCAAACCCAAACTTGCTACAGAGATACCTGATGATAAAACCTATCTATGCATACTAATTTGTATGACTACTCGGAAAAGGTCTAGGGTCACAAGAGGTCGACAAAATGTGTATAAAATGCCAATAATTGTAGTTATTATGAACATTTTTGTAAACTTTTCAAATCAAATTTGGCAAATTTTCAATCAAATCGGCTGATGATAAGACCATCCTATGTATCCTAATTTAGTCGACTCGTCGCAAAGGTCAAGGGTCACGGGGGTTTAACAGATGTGTGAAAACTGATTAAATTTTGAGAAAACATGGATTTGGTTAGTGCAGAAGACATCCCTTTACTTATGCATGCATAACATGCGTGGATCGGCCATACACATGAAATCTTTGTTCGTTCAATCAGCACAAGCTAAAACTGACCAAGAAACATGGGTGCGAATTGGTCTCAGCAAGAGGCATAGATCCTCATGAGCCCCCGCAGTCGCGGGGGCTCATGAAGATATATGTCTCTTGCAGTGGGACCGTACTGACGTTTTCTCGGCAGTAAAGGGGTTAATAGAAAAGAACATAGAGCACATGGTATTCATACCAAACAGGCGACTGTGCCAAACGTGTTTCTGAGCGTGTTTCTTTCCTTGCCGTATTTTCGCATTGTTTAGGAGATGGTGCGTATATAATTTTTCGGTTTCGAGATTATTACTATGACAGCGAGTAATACATGGGTCATGTCCAATGGGGATCGTTATAGCAATGGGTGACATGCAGCCATGTCTGGTATGTGGCCATGGCTACGGATGCAAAGCTGGCCATGTGCGATATGTGGCCATGGCAACAGGTGATAGGTGGGCCATGTCTGTTATGGGTTGCTATGGCAATGGGTTAAAAATGGCCGGACAATGGGGGACATGTCCGGTGTGTGGTCGAAAACTGAGTCTCGTCTTGTGTGGCAATGGTCTGCAGGTTATTATAGTGTGACGTCTGGTATGGGTGGCTATGGCAGCGATTTACAAGCGGAAACGGGACATTGCCTTATGCGATTATCGAGGAATAAATATGACGTAACAAAGTGCGTCACTGCTGTTGAATGTCTTCGCCGCGCGTTTGCATTCATCAGAAACTGTGGTGGAGATATTGAGTGCCCATTGTGTGTGTGTGTGTGTGTGTGTGTGTGTGTGTGTGTGTGTGTGTGTGTGTGTGTGTGTGTGTATGTGTGTGTGCTTGCGTGCGTGTGTGTGTGTGCGTGTGCGCGTGCGTTTGTGTGTGTGTGTGTGTGTGTGTGTGTGTGTGTGTGTGTGTGTGTATGTCTGTGTGCGCGTGTGTGCGTTCATTGACAGCTATGGCGGCGGAGACGGATGAGTGGGGTATGACTAAAGTGTCGCACACTGTTCTGAAGCAGGGATCCACTTTCGGGGTAAGTAACACTGTTACACAATACGCCAAAGAAACCAGTAGGATGCAGTTCAAACTAATCTAATCAAACATAACACAGCTGTTCAACTTAGTGCCTTATGCAGGACTGGACCGGACTGCACTAGATTGGATGTGGACTTGTCCCCAACACAACATCCAGTTAACACGGTGAGCCCCAGCACAGGACAAGAAGATTGAGATCCGCCTTTATATACTACTTTAATAATAAATTAACCCCTTACCCAGCAGCAAGAGACATAAACCCTCATGAGCCCCCGCAGTCGCGGGGGCTCATGAGGGTTTATGTCTCTTGTTGGTCCTGTGCTCATTACGCATTTACATCTGTGATTTTGGCTCGAATGTCCATGTGATGTACACGGTGGTTCACCGGCGTAATTCGTGATCACTGGCAGTGAAGAGATTATGGACCAATCTGAACGGGGCGGTCCGTGGCGCAGTGGTTAAGGCGCCTGCCACCAATGCTAAAGGGGCGAGGTTCGATACCGGGTTCCGGCGTGGGACTTTTCTCCTCTAGTAATTCAGTGTCACCGTTAATTTCGGGCGGACTGTCGGGGGTTCTTTCTCCGGGTACTCCGGCTCTTCCACCTCCTCCACTTTGGTACCGGTTCCAGGCCACTTTATACATTTCAAATACAACTAACAAGCGATCAAAATTTCCGAAGCCTCAGTAGCTGAGCTGACCCTTCGCACCACGTGAATGTCCTGTGTCTGTCTTGTACTGTGTTTGTCTTCTTAGTGAATGCGAGTGTCATGATTGTGAGCGTGCGTGTTGGGTTCAGTTCGCGGCGCTTTGAGCCGATTCGCAGAATTGGAAAAAAAAAGAGCCTATATAATAACCGGTATCATAGCTGCCAACTTTGGAGAAATAAAAATCCTGACTGGCCGGGGTCCAGGGGCCGCCTAGGCCCCGGCAGGGTGCAGGGGCAGCGCCCCGCTGGGGGGTGCAGGGGGGCTACGCCCCCCGCTCGTAAACGAAAATCAGCATTTTGATGGCAGTTTGGAGGCCTGTCCTTGAAGCAAAATTCAAAATAATAACCAGTTTGTGTCCTTTAGTTTGAAGTTATTTACATTCACATCAGCACAAAAAAATCATGGCTGAACAAAATAAATCAATGGAAACGAAAAATCAGCATTTTGAAGGCAGTTTGGAGGCCTCTCCTTGAAGCAAAAATCAAAATAATGACCAGTTTGTATCCTACAGTTTGAAGTTTATTTACATTCACATCAGCACAAAAAAATCATAGCTGAACAAACTAAATCAAGGACAATGGAAACGAAAATCAGCATTTTGAAGGCAGTTTGGAGGCCTCTCTTTGAAACAAAATTCAAAGTTTAATATCTACTCTTTTGATGGTGGGCAAGGGTTTGCAGCAGCCTTCAGGGACTGAGATGTTGCTGATTTTGCCTTCAACAGCAAGTCCTCTCTCTCTCTCTCTCTCGTCTCTTTCGGTCTGTGTTCCACACTTTCATAATTATTTCACAAGATGCTCTTACTTTTTCATGTATTCCTTCGTTTATTCAATTCATCATTCAGTCTGACCGCCAGACAGTCTTTATTTTTTCTTCATTATACTTCGCTACTTATACTTATACTTGGTGTTTCTTACGTTTTTCGTGCAGACTGATGTCTTTTTGGCCGCCGTGACCGATGTTTATGTCGCCCGGCACATTTTACAAAAGGCAAAGTGTTCCCCCTTTCTCGATTCGTCGATGTAAGCCAGGAACGCTTGTAGTCTGGATGGAACTTCACCAAACACTTCTGCTTCTTAGGAGGCATGATTTTGTTGAAAATCTAAAATACTCTGTGACCAGTTGTGAAGATCGTTGAGCATGTGCTCGAGGGCAAATTCGAAGGAACCGGAACAAACAGAATGGACGGAATTAACCGCGCATGCGTAATCAAGACTGGCTGTGGGTCCCCGAAAGCTTAGCGGTACAGTATAGCGGTAGGCTCTCAACTACAGGCGCTTGACCCCGCGCGGTACGCCAAAATGCCTCTAATTTTAAAACAAAGCTTGAAAATATGAAAATCGGGAGAAATGTACAAAAAACCGGAGAATCGGGAATTGAAAAAAAATCGGGAAATTCCCGATAAAATCGGGAGGGTTGGCAGCTATGCCCGGTATTATTATTATTAAACAGCGGTCGTGATTTGAAGTAAGCACAGCTGTCAGATTTAACAGTTTGTGGTGGAATCTCTGGACACGTCTACTGTTTAGCACAAAATATTCCACGACAAAATGACAGAAGGTGACAGATGTGCTTGATTGAAACCATGACCAGTTTTCAAGGTGGTCCCTTAACCCATTTCATCCTGAGGCTAAAAGCTTCAAATTTGTACACTGCCATAATGCACGCTACATTATAGTACATACAGATAAGGATATAAACCGGTGGCTTTAGCTCAAGGGTGGTGCCAGAATAGCTTGGCGCCTAGAGGCACTACCCTTGAACTATCTTAGTCAAACATATTTCACACACTGGTGTATTCCGAATGATAAGGGTTAAAGGACTGCTAACCCCTCCCCTGCCGATGTAGAAATCTCGGTTCATCCAACGACCAAAAGCCAAAACCGTCCCCCAAAAAATCATGGATGCAAATTGGTCTCAGCAAGAGGCATAGATCCTCATGAGCCCCCGCAGTCGCGGGGGCTCATGAGGATCTATGTCTCTTGCGGCTGAATCGTGTTCGTGTTCACTCTTTTCGGCTGTGAAGGGATTAGTGGTGTAGTTTAGAAGTCAGTGGTTACAGAATAGCTTTCACAAGCGCAGTTGTTCAGGCCGATCAGGCGAGTCCTAGCAGGGCATGTGGCAGCGATTCAGAAACACAAACTGTGGCCACTGGCTGTGGGTGAGGGGGGAGGGGGGGGGGGTGTTGACATGGATATAGTGCGTTTGCAATGCTCGTGAACCATGTTTTCCAGCGAAAAAAAAAAAAAAAAAAAAAGACAAAAATATGACCAAGAAAAAAATCACAAAAATGTATGAAAACTTTCTTCTCAAAGTATTTTTCAGAGGGAAGTTTTAATATACTTTTGTGACAGAATGACTAAATTCACAAGAATGGGTGTTGTCTACCCGACCGCTTAGACCCGGCTCAAGTTAGAAGCAACGTTGAATGTTTTCGACAATTATTATTTTTTAAACCTGCTTTGTTAAGGATTTCGTAGGCACTGTGTAGGAAAGATTGTTTCTGTACTACTGAGAAGGCTGCCATTTTGGCTCACGCGCGATATCAAAAGTGAGTCTATGTACTGGGCCAGAGGTCGTCCGTCGTCTGTCGTTGCGGGAACTTTACTGTTGGCATTTTCTCGGAGATTGTTAACGCCATAGTTTTCAAACATGGTCCAAGGGTACTTTGTATCACGATTTTTTTTCGCTCTTGAAACATGAAAAGCTCAGTGATTTCTCTCAATGTTCAAGGTCACAGGTGAGCAACCGCCCCCTCCCCCCACCCAAAATAAAATAAAATAAAATAAAGTTTAAAAAAAAGTAATAATAATAATATAAATAAATCAATAAAAAATAAATATAAAAAATAATAAAAATATTTTAAAATATTTTAAAAATACAAAATACAAATACAAATTAAAAATTAAACAACCAATAAACCAATGAACAAACAAACAACAATAAAAGCAACAACAAAACCCCAGACAAAACAAACAAACATCACAACAAAATAAAACCCTACTAGCCAACCAACCAAGCAAACAAAAATAAATAAATAAAAAATTTATTAAAAAAAACCCCTGGATCACGAGCATGCCAAATGCACAAGTAAACGCTAAATGAATACATATCCATCGTCTGCATTGTAACAGGAGTTTGACCTTATGAAGGACCTGCCCCGGAAGTGTACTGTGACGTCACGGCGTCCCATGCAGCTGGTGGCTCTCAACAAGGAGCACTTCAGGGAAGTCTTCAGGCTGGAGTCAATGCTGGGCGACAAGATGATTCCGTACCACGTGCGATTTCTCAAGTAAGGCGTTGGCTTTTTCCTTGTCGCTGACCTCGTCGTCACCCTCATCGTTCTTTGTCGTCATCGTAATCGTCGTCGTCATAGTCATGATGATGATAATGGTGGTGGTGGTGATGATGATGATGATGATCATCATCATCATCATCATCATCATCATCATCATCATCATCATCATCATCATCATCATCATCATCATCATGAAGACCATTATTATGATCTCCTACAGGAATCTGGACTTCATGAAGTTCTGGCCATGGGAGAACCTGCTGCATCACACCAGCATGTGTTTCCAGCGCTACACCAGGCGGAAACAGGTGTTAGTCAAGGACAGCTCCAAAAGTGAATACATCTACATCGTCAGATCGGTCAGTCTCTCTCTCTCTCTCTCTCTCTCTCTCTCTCTCTCTCTCCTCTCTCTCTCTCTCTCTCTCTCTCTCTCTCTCTCTCTCTCGTTTGGCAGATTTGAAAAATGGCATTGCCTCTGGCATTGTTAATATCTTTACCGTTGTAAAATAAAGATTCATTGATTCATTGATTCTCTCTCTCTCTCTCTCTCTCTCTCTCTCTCTCTCTCTCTCTCTCTCTCTCTCTCTCTCTCTCTCTCTCTCTCTCTCTCTCTCTCTTTGTTTCCATACTTGAGAAATGAAGTTTCATTCATTCATTCATTCATTCATTCATTCATTCTCTCTCTCTCTCTCTCTCTCTCTCTCTCTCTCTCTCTCTCTCTCTCTCTCTCTCTCAATAAAGTTTCATTCATTCATTCATTCTCTCTGTCTCTCTCTGTCTCTCGCTCTATCCCAGTCTCTCCTACATCTCTCCTACATCTGTGTTTCATTAACCCCCTTGCGCATGCAGACTACGATGCTGTGAATAGCCCCGGTGGCTACATGCACAAGAGGCTGTGTTTAACCCCATACCTGCCGCAGTACGTACTCTGCACGTACACTTTCGTTTCGGAAATCGTGTTAACGACCAAAAGCCAACACCTTCCAGGAAAACATGGCTACAGATTGGCGTCTCAGCAAGAGGCATAGATCCTCATGTGCCCCCGCAGTCGCACTAACTTACCGAAGTCGCGGGGGCTGATGAGGATCGATGCCTCTTGCAGTTGGATCGCGTTCACTTTGTTTCTGGGCAGTGATGGGGTTAACTGCATAAGTGCATTGTCAGCGAGGTACTTACTGTTCACACTGAGTAGGGGGGGGGGGGGGGGGCTGCACGCAGAAAGGTTATTGACAATGTCTCTCTGGTTGAGTGTACATTGTCAGACCGGCATTGTCAGACGGGTCGGTGTACCGGCATTGTCAGACGGGTCGGTGTACCGGCATTGTCAGACGGGTCGGTGTACCGGCATTGTCAGACGGGTCGGTGTACCGGCATTGTCAGACGGGTCGGTGTACCGGCATTGTCAGACGGGTCGGTGTACTGGCATTGTCAGACGGGTCGGTGTACCGATAATGTCAGACGGGTCGGTGTACCGGCATTGTCAGATGGGTCGGTGTACCGGCATTGTCAGACGGGTCGGTGTACCGGCATTGTCAGACGGGTCGGTGTACCGGCATTGTCAGACGGGTCGGCGTACCGGCATTGTCAGATGGGTCGGTGTACCGGCATTGTCAGACGGGTCGGTGTACCGGCATTGTCAGATGGGTCGGTGTACCGGCATTGTCAGACGGGTCGGTGTACCGGCATTGTCAGACGGGTCGGTGTCTGTGTGTGTTACACTTCCGGCTTGACTGTACAATAAGTATGTGCATTGTCAGACCAGTTAGTCTCTGTGTGTTACATCGCTGAGTTTGACTGTATGAATGCATTGTTAATCAAAGTCATGATAACGTGACAAGTATAAATTATCATGTATAACGTATTAACTGGGGCTAATGTGCGACGCATTAATTGTTCTATTGCGTTCCTATTAATCGTGCTAATATGTGACGTATTTATTATTATTATTATATATGAAGACTAAGTTACGTTAACATACTGCGTGGTAATGAAAAAAAACCACGTTAAACGTTTAGGGATTAACGTCTATTGTCCACCACGAAGGTGATTTGAAAGACGGGGCACCGAAATGGGGTCTGAACAAATTTTGACGCAGGCTGGATTCGAACCTTTCAAAGCATTTCTCGAATGCCTGGAAAACGTTTTTGGTCGAGAATCGAGCACTCTACCACAGAGCCAGCCAGCTCCCCCGTATTAATGAAGCTGATGCATGACGTATACATAATCCTAATGCATGACGACTTAGTTGTAAATGTATAGCGTATTAACTCATTCGAGACGTGCCGCCTCCGGATACGCGGCTTATGCCGCGTATCCGGAGTCGGTACGTCTCGAATGAGTTAATGATTACAATAAAATCCAGACCAAAAAGGTGACTGCCAAGCGTGTAATATGCAAAGAAGTACCCAACGGAGAAAAAAACACCCTTAGAAAAGCGGACGGGTACAACACAATTTATTAATATTTCGGGTAAATACCCTTTGTCAAAATAGACAAACAAACAAACAGATTACAAAGTATGACGTGTAAGTTATGACGAATGTATGAGGAATTAGTTGTGTTAGTGTATCCGGGGCGGCCCGTGGCGCAACGGTAAAAGTGCCTGCCACCTTACTGCCTCCTCTAGCAAGTGTCGCCATTAATTCGGGCGGACCGTCGGGGGGTTCTTTCTCCGGGTACTCCGGCTCTTTTCTCCCCCACGAATCTGGTATTAATTTCAAATCCACTAAATCAAATTTCAAAAATATGAAAAACGATTTAAATTTTCAAAAATTTTCCGTAGCTCGCTTGAGTTTGCCCTTAGCATCACGTGAATGTTCTGTGTTTACGTACAGTGTGTGAGTAAATGCGCGTGATTTACGTGAGCGTGCTTGTTGGGTTCAGTTCGCGGATCTCCTGCGCATTGAGTTATATTATAAATATGAGAAATGCGCCCTATATATACTATGTATTATTATTATTATTTTATTACTATTACGTATTAATGATGCTACTGTATGACGTACAGGGCACATGCAAGGTGTACCAGTTTGTGGACACCACGCGGGCCACCTGGCGGGACTTGGACCTGTGGCTGGCGCATCCCACCGTCAACCTTCACCACTGGCCAGGTCAGACAACGCTAGAGTTGCCTTCAACGTGACGGTCAGACAACACTAGAGTTGCCGTCAAGGTGACGGTCGTTAGGTGATAACATTCGCCACTAAACTGTGATTGATTAGTTCCGGGTTTAACGTCCACAGCACCGAGGTGATCATGGACGGCCCTGACGGACGGGTTATGGGGGACAGGCAAATCTATCGCCTATGGAGTACGACCTGAACACTGATCAACTCAGGCGCACTCCAACTGTGCCACTTTGATTTACCAGTTTCAACGGACATGCTATTGAACAAATCCGTTTTTTCCCCCTGGATTGTGAGTCCAGCTAGCGGGGCCGGGACGGGATTCGAACCCACGACCCGGCGATTCCCTTCGCTCTCCTGCCCCGACGTTAGTTATTTCGGACTCTCCCCACTAAACTGTGTATCTTGCCTTCAGTCTTATAGATGGGTGGGTCAGCAAGTGTACTGGCGAATTTTAGCAAGCAAAGCCTTGTCGTTGAACAGGTCGCTTTAATGACCCAGCAAGCAAAGGTCCTCGGGCCCTCGACGGCCGCAGTGAGCCCGAAGGCGTTTTGCTACTGCGGGATTTACTACGTAAAGCAGGTCCGATGTCTTTACACATAACACTACGTAAAGCAGGTCCAATGTCTGGACACACAACACGTGCATTAATACTGAGCGTGTAGACGTCCTTAGAGAAACTGAGCAATAAGATATGCAGGATACTCGTGAGTGGCACACGTCCTTAGAGAAACTGAGCAATAAGATATGCAGGATACTCGTGAGTGGCACACGCCATAGAGAAACTGAGCAATAAGATATGCAGGATACTCGTGAGTGGCACACGCCCTTAGACAAACTGAGCAATAAGATATGCAGGATACTCGTGAGTGGCACACGTCCTTAGAGAAACTGAGCAATAAGATATGCAGGATACTCGTGAGTGGCACACGCCATAGAGAAACTGAGCAATAAGATATGCAGGATACTCGTGAGTGGCACACGCCCTTAGACAAACTGAGCAATAAGATATGCAGGATACTCGTGAGTGGCACACGCCCTTAGACAAACTGAGCAATAAGATATGCAGGATACTCGTGAGTGGCACACGTCCTTAGAGAAACTGAGCAATAAGATATGCAGGATACTCGTGAGTGGCACACGCCCTTAGAGAAACTGAGCAATAAGATATGCAGGATACTCGTGAGTGGCACACGCCTGAACAAGTGAGAAAACATAGCAACTCGTATCACACTGAATGGGTTATGCCTCACACGTCACACACCCAGCGTGACACGTCTCACTCATTGGGGCGGTCCGTGGCGCAGCGGTAAAAGCGCCTGCCACCAATGCAAGAGGTGCGAGGTTCTATATCCGGTTCCGCCGTCGACTTTTCTCCTCTAGTAAAAAAACCTATTTAAATTTCCAAAACTTTCAGTAGCTCGCTTGAGCTTGCCCTTAGTACCGCGTGAATGTTCTGTGTGTAAAGGAATGCGCGTGATTCACGTGAGCGTGCTTGTTGGGTTCAGTTCGCGGCTATGTCCTGCGCATTGAGTTATATTATAAATATGAGAAATGCGCCATATAAATACTATGTATTATTATTATTATTATATATTATTATTATATTATTATTATTATTATATTATTATATTATTATTATTATTATTATACGCTGTGCTTAAAATGACGTGTACATGGCGTCAGTACCTGAACACAGTTAGTTAGTTTTGACTTCGTGTGTTAGTGTTGATAAAAGGGTCAGCTTCGTTGTATTAAGGTGTACCCCCCCCCCCTCCATTTCGTGTCACGTGATTTTTCCAGACATTTGAGAAATGCTGATTAAAGCTGCGCTCCAGCATCGACAGCGTCTCTTCCCTCAACACCACCTCCCCCCCCCCCCCTCCACGCACATACACACTCCCGTTGCTAGAGTTTACGGCCAGTGTCAGAGGTTAAGAAAGCGGACATCTTCATCGTCTCTCCCAACGCAAAACGTACTTGGCATGTGTGTGTTGCAGAAAGCAAAGTGGACGTCGGGCCCGGCAAACTGAAGCGACGTGCCTCTGGCTACACTCTCTACAACCGTCTGTCCTCTACTCAGTTCGTGGAGGCCAACATAGCTCTCCTGAAACAGCTTGCACTCGGGCCGCCCTATGAGGGGGTGCTTCCAGTCGGCAAGCCGTCTAGTAAAAGTAAGAAATGTAATGTGAACGTACGCACGGTTTAACTCTAGTGTCGGTGGCGCTTTTTGTCGCCATGATTCCTGCAGGATGTCTGGGTGTTGTTATTCCTGCAGGATGTCTGGGTGTTGTTATTCCTGCATGAGAGAGAGAGAGAGAGAGAGAGGGAGAATGGCAAAGCAGTACACGGAAGGAGAGAGAGAGAGAGAGAGAGAGAGAGAGAGAGAGAGAGAGAGAGAGAGAGAGAGAGAGAGAGAGAGAGAGAGAGAGAGAATGACAAAGCAGTACACGGAAGAGTAACCCCTTCACTGCCGATGAAAAGTGGACTTGATCCAACGCAAAGAGACATAGATCCTCATAAGCCCAATTGTATCCATGTTTCTTGAACGGTGTTGGCTTTTGATTGTTGAATAAATCAAGGTGACAGAAACCAAATAGCTGCGTACGGTGTGCAGGGAAGGAGTTAACACTTTAGCTGTCGGGAGCGCTTTTTGTCGCGATGATTCCTACTGGAATAACAACACCTTGACATCCTACAGGAATAACAACACTGACATCCTACAAGGAATAACAACACCCTGACATCCTACAGGAATAACAACACTGCCATCCTACAGAAATAACAACACTGACATCCTACAAGGAATAACAAACCCCTGACATCCTACAGGAATAACAACACTGACATCCTACAGGAATAACAACACCCTGACATCCTACAGAAATAACAACACTGACATCCTACAGGAATAACAACATCCTGACATCATACAGGAATAACAACACCCTGAATCATACAGGAATAACAACACCCTGACATCCTACAGGAATAACAACACTGACATCCTAGAGGAATAACAACACCCTGACATCCTACAGGAATAACAACACTGACATCCTGCAGGAATAACAACACCCAGACATCCTGCAGGAATCATGGCGACAAAAAGCGCCACCGACACTCTCTCTCTCTCTCTCTCTCTCTCTCTGAAAAAGGTCTGTGTACCTAATCATTTATCCTTGAGAAATAAAGTTTCATTTCATTTCAAGTTTCATTTCTCTCTCTCTCTCTCTCTCCGTGTACTGCTTTGCCATTCTCTCTCTCTCTCTCTCTCTCTCTCTCTCTCTCTCTCTCTCTCTCTCTCTCTCTCTCTCTCTCTCTCCTTCCGTGTACTGCTTTGCCATTCTCTCTCTCTCTCTCTCTCTCTCTCTCTCTCTCTCTCTCCTCTCTCTCTCTCTCTCTCTCTCTCTCTCTCTCTCTCCTTCCGTGTACTGCTTTGCCATTCTCTCTCTCTCTCTCTCTCTCTCTCTCTCTCTCCTCTCTCTCTCTCTCTCTCTCTCTCTCTCTCCTTCCGTGTACTGCTTTGCCATTCTCTCTCTCTCTCTCTCTCTCTCTCTCTCTCTCTCTCTCTCTCTCTCTCCTTCCGTGTACTGCTTTGCCATTCTCTCTCTCTCTCTCTCTCTCTCTCTCTCTCTCTCTCTCTCCTTCCGTGTACTGCTTTGCCATTCTCTCTCTCTCTCTCTCTCTCTCTCTCTCTCTCTCTCTCTCTCTCTCTCTCTCTCTCTCTCTCTCTTTCCTCCTCCAGCCGCCGGCGGGGTAAGACGTGTAAGTCTTAGCTCCGTCGTGCAGCCAACCGTGACGCTTTGGATTGCTTGATATACTGTGTACTATGTGTTTTTCTATATAAGCTGTGGACTTTCTTATACTTTTTAAACATTATTCCAGTGGACGTGCATACTAACTATCATCACACGGATATCCTAATGCTTGTGTTGTGAGTGTGAGAAGTGTGCAGGACAAAGCACACTATTTTCCCCGGATGATATCATATTGTGTACGTGTGATGCGAGTTGTGCCCAGACTGAAGCCAGTCTTTGTCCGTCGTGCAAGGTAAATCCGATCATACGAACTATCACTTTACGATATTCTTCTCGTAATTTTGAACGCATCGTCATCCACTTTGTTTTCTGGAACTCATTGAATATAGTAGAACTTACGCCTGCCATTGTCTATATTTTTCGTTCAATTATATATTTCATCCCTTGCACTGTCAGTAACTGTGAGGAGTTAGACTGTGACTAGAGCAGTCTATTGCTGAACTTCAGATCTAAGCAGCCAATGTTTGCTTTTCGGCTTACTGACTCTGTGACACGATGCTGTATCGTCTCCACCAGACTCCACTCCTGTCAGCCCTGCAGACACGCTGGCACTTCCTGAGGGGTGTCACAATGTTTGCTGATCCCACCACCCTCCACACCTACCCTTGTTTCTAACTTTCTAAAGTTGGCGCTGAGTGCCCGGTTACAGCATACCACCAAGTCCGAGTCGGGATGGCATCTTCATCCCTCTCTCTAAGTGTCGTGACGCAAGACCCCACCCTCGCCAATCCCTTTAAGAGAGAAAACCCGGTGCTAAAGGACACTGCGTGCGGCCAGCAAACGCGTTTCTACAGCAACGGCCCCAATGGCGTCATCACCCTCAAGCGCTGGCGAACTGCCCTCTACCACCGCTACGTCAACCTGCTCCAGGCAAGAGGCGGTTACACTGTAGTCTGGAGGGACACAGACGCCAGAAATGAACCTGTAGAGTGTGGTGACTCCTACCTGGATTGTTCCAATCCTGACATTCCCGATGACTTGGGAAAAACATTTATACAAATCAGGGGGAGAGCAAAACCAAAAATCACCATCACCCTCTACTTCCACGTGCGTCGCAAGACTGGCGGCACCTGTCTCATTCAGGGACACAACAAGGACACGTGGGTCCTAAGCGAATATGACTCTTTGTGTACATTCGTACAACAGCTGAAAGACGGCTGCGCAGACCCTGCTGACAATGTCCCTGTTGACATGCCGCGTGACCAGTCATGCGATCCCACCATCTCCCCGATAGTATCATTCCCAGACACCCCTCCTCGGGCAATTTTGGACTCATCCCTCCCCTTAATCGGATTGGAGGCTGACGACTCTACCTCCCTATCGCCGATTGTTCAGTCCTGTAACCCTCGGAACAGCTCCGCTAATCTTGTCCCCGAGCCTCTGACCGTGACCACCGTCAGCGCTGTGAGTGACATGACCAGTGACGGCCCGCCTACCCCGCCCTCCATCCCACACCCCTCCTCCAGCGGGCCACATCTACGGGATGATCTCCACTCCACCCTCTCTGATCACTCTGATGTTCCTGCCAGTCAGTCCCTTGCCACTACACCCCCTCCACACCCGAACCTGCCCCCTCCACACCAAGTCCTGTCAGCCATATTGTTACCCAAGTGGCGTCTACGGGTGACGTCACCACCGAGGACTTGACCTCGCCCGGGTTACCCGTCTCGTGCACTCAGGTGGATTCTGATTATAGCGAGCTGGTGGTGTCCGGTGTCCGAGACGAAAAGCCGCTTATCATCCTAAAGCTGCAGACCCAACTCTGCAACAGCCAGGCCGCCGTCGAGGCTCTCCATCAAGAGTTGTGTCAGCTGAGAACTGTCACTATGCTAAATATTAAGCAGATTGACAGTAAGGTGTGCGAGTCCGCGGTGAAGATGGCAAATGACCTCCGGATGTTAGAGTCTTGTATGTGTGGCAAGATGTCCCACTTACATGATCAAATGACAAACATGGCAGAATTTCACTGTCTCGTCGACGACACTCTGCAAAGACTGAACTCTGAACAAGGGCTACCTCTGGCCTCTGGCCAAACCCCCCAACTACTAGTGTCAACAACGCCTGAAGGCTCTATGCCCGTAAACAGTGATACAATCATTAGTATGAAGCCTGTGTCCACTACAGCTGGTGATGTGATCCCAGTAAGGATTACCGTTCCTAAGAACAACCCTCCGAGTAGCCAGAAAGAGCAAGCCCCAGGGAGTACGGTTATTACGGTCAACGTTGCCTCCCCTATCGCAGACAGCCACCGTGAGGGGAGCGGGCCGTCTCAGCCTGGCCAGCGGCAAGGGGGCGGTAATCGGATTGCCGGGAGCCAGCAGCAGCGCAAGGACTTTCTTCCGTGCGAGCGGGTCTTTGATCACAACGTAGAGGTAGACACAACCACGCTCGTCATCGGGGACTCCGTCGTGCGAAACTTCAAGGGAGAGAAGATGACCATGTACCAGGGCGAAAAGGTACAGGTCATCTCAATATCCGGCCTGCAAATCTCCCACTTGACTGACTGGCTCAAGCAGCAGCCGCAGTCACCCCGCGTCCAACTGGTCACCTTCCACGTAGGGGTGAACGATTGCAAGACGCATGAAATCACCAGTCAGCAGTGGGAGAGACTGGTCACTTCTTGCAAAGGCGTGTTCCCCAAAGCAAGCATCCAGGCCTCATCCATCTTGCCTGCTGCCCAGGGGAAAAACTCTCGCCTTAACCAACGTATTTCCCCCTCCAACGCAAATCTGTGCCACGTGGCAAAGAAGATGCGCGCTATCTTTGTTGACAATGCGGGCGTGTTCCTAGCCCCAAGCGGTCTTCCCCGGAAGGCGCTGTACCGTGTGGACAACAAAGGCCGACTTGACCCCATTCATCCATCCCACGTGGGAACCCGGAGGCTTGCCGGCAATATCAAGTACGGTGGTCCAGCTGTCAACCAGGCTGATGCAATTACTCACCAGCACAGAAGCTCTCAGGCGACCACTAAGACGAAACTCTACTCAGAGGCCTTAGCTGGTGGTAGCTTGAATGTACAGAGTGGCACTTCCACTTCTGACACTATTGTATCCGGTTCTGCTGGTCCCACATCACCAGTACAACTACCTCTACGCCAGGAGCCTCAACCACAGGACCATGAACAACTTCAACAGCAGGAGCAGCTGCAGCTACAACAGGCGCAGCAACAACATTTACAACAGGAGCAGCAACATCTACAACAGATGCCCTTCATGCCGGTTCCTGACTGGCAGCAACTCCAGTACCATCATCTGCTGCAAATACATACCAACTCTTCAACTGCAGCACCCTGGCAACAACCACAGTACCCGGATGGTTGCCATGGTGTGTGGTCGAATCATCGCCCAGCAACCAGTGTATCTGCTTATCCGGTTAATAGTCTGCCACCGTACCACCAGTTATGCCAGGTGCCCACAGCGAATGGTGCCAATGGATACGTCAGCTACTTACGCGGTTGGTAATTCAGTGTCGTGTGATCAGTGATCCTTCACCGTTGTGCTTCGCAGATTTCACCGTGGGTGTGTGAGGCAGTTCATTATTACGTCAGTGTTACGTGTGCTTCTTTATATACGGTTCTTCTGCGTTCGCTTGTGATTTATTCCAAAGCAGTGATTGACTGTGTGCCTCAAATTCTGTGATTTTCTCGCCTGGTTTGATTACCAAAGCTCCGCTAAGTTTTCATTGTGACAGTACGGTTTCAAGTGTTCAGCCTACGATACTTCACATCGCAGGCTACACCATTTGTTCATTTATTTAGACAGCTTGCGCAGCATTAATACGTGGATACACTATTAATCAAAAGCGATCTTCATTTGATAACGCTGTGTTGGACACCATTTGTGACGTTTTGATACGAGGTGCTATAACTTCAGCCGCGCTTTACTGCATTGAAACTTTATTCCCTATTCCCTCTGTTTATATATTTTTTGTATTGTGTTGCACTTCATTTGGGAAAGTTAAAATTCAACATGACCCATAATGCTCAGACACACGGAAGCCTTCAAACTGGTCACTTGAACATCTACCATCTTTTTAACAAGGTAGCCGATTTGAATGTTTTTCTAAACTCGTCTGAACCATTCCACCTGTTTGGTCTTAGTGAGACGCGACTTAACTCCGACATAAGCGATGAAGCCGTTCACATACCTAACTTTAGCATCACTCGACGTGACCCTCGTGTACTTGGTCAGACTGGGCTTGCCGTTTACATCCATAACTCAGTCCAACATTTAGTAAAAAGGCGTGAGGACATAGAAACTCCGGAAGTTGAGTGCATTTGGTTGGAATTTAGGGCTCCAAAAACTAAACCCGCCTTCATCGGCTTTTGTTATCGTAACCCGCCCATCAGCCAAGTTTGAATGGTACGACTATTTCTTGCATGCAGTAGAAAAAGTTGGCCTACCTAACTGTGATGCGTTGCTACTAGGCGACTTTAACATAGATATGTTAAAGCCCCATACCGCGTGGGATTGCATCACCACACAAACCGGCTTAGAACAATTAGTTTCGGCCCCTACTAGGATCACAAAAACAACCGCAACACTCATTGATCACATTTACACCAACCGTCCCCTTAGTGTGTTCAATGTTAGTGTTCCTGACCTCAGCATCAGTGATCACTTTCCTACTGTGTGTTCCTGGTCAACAAAACTGCCAGTGCATCGTAAGAACGGGCACACAACTATAACGTACCGCTCATTTAAACAGTTTAATCAGTCTGCTTTTCTAGCAGACCTTGATCAAACACCATTTAATGTCGTTAATAACGAAACTGACCCTGAAAAGGTTCTGACTATTTGGTATCGACTCTTTACAAGAGTACTTAACAAACACGCCCCTTTACGGCAAAAGCGGGTAAAAAACCACACGTTACCGCCTTGGCTAACGCAAGGAATAATTGAAGCTATGAAATTGAGAAATGACTTAAGAAGACACAAGCTATTTAACGAATACAAAAAACAACGTAACCGTGTCAAGTCTATGGTACGCAGGGCTCAAAAGTCTCTCTTTGAACGAATGATTAAAGAAGACAGAGATACTGCCGCACTCTGGCGCGCAGTTAATCTCATCACCCGAGGTAACAGCAAGAAATCGTCAGCCATTCCTTCTAGTATTACTGCAGACATCTTTAACAAACATTTTTTGTCTGTTGCCGAGTCAATCATACCCTCAAGCGGAAAAACGTCTTACACATGCCGGGAGTCCCTGCTTAACTTCTGTAAGCAGAAGACTAAGGACAAACCCCCCTTCTCTATACCGCCTCTAGCTGTGTATGAAGTAGGAAAACTGATCGGGTCACTGAAAAACAAAAAATCATCGGGACCTGACGAGATCAGTCCTAAAATCCTGAAACTGTCCCTTCCCTATACAGTAGAATCGTTAACGTATATTTATAACTTATGCATCCAACAAAATATATTTCCATCAGAACTGAAGCAAGCCAAGGTTATCCCTTTGCCTAAATCAAAAGATCTGTCTGATGTTAATAACTATAGACCCATCTCAATATTATCCAGCCTTTCCAAACCTCTTGAAAGACACGTGCACAAACACCTTTATCAATATTTGGAGAGTCGTAGTCTATTGCACGTATTTCAGTCCGGCTTTCGCCCGAAGCATTCTTGCCACACGGCACTAACAAGACTTATTGATGCGTGGCTAGCATCCATAAATAACTCCCAAATAACTGGGTCGATCTTTATTGATTTTAAGAAAGCTTTTGACCTTGTAAATCATAAAATTCTTTTGTCAAAACTTCAAGCATATCTTTGCAATGCAGGTGCTGTCTCATTGTTCACTTCATATTTAAGCGGAAGGAAGCAAAGAGTACTGTTAAATGGATCCTACTCCTCGTATGGTCACGTCAAAAGCGGCGTGCCTCAGGGCTCTGTCCTCGGGCCATTGCTGTTCTGCATATTTATCAATGACCTTCCACTACATATTAGTTGCCGCGATATTTCTTGTGACATGTTTGCTGATGACTGCACACTACACACTCCTCACAAAAATGTAGCTGCAATTAACACGCGTCTGCAGGAAAGCCTGCGCGAGGTCACCGACTGGTGTCATTCCAACTCCATGTCCCTGAATCCGTCAAAAACAGAATGCATGGTTATAACCACACGTCAAAAGCACCAGCTATGCCCGCTCTCTCTTAGTCTGTCTATAAACGGCAGCCCAATTGAGCAAGTATCACACCACCGCCTCTTGGGGGTCACTATAGATGATCAGCTTAAATGGCAACTGCATATTAATAATGTGTGCAAAAGAGTTTCCAGAAGCCTGTATATGTTGTCAAAATTGAAAACAATTACTGACACAGATACGCGTCTTCTTTTCTACAATGCTCATGTCAAGTCGCACATAGACTATGCATCAACAGTGTGGGATGGTTCTAGTGATGTACATTTGAAGAGGCTGAACTCCCTACATAGGAGAGCTGCTAAGCTTATATTTCCCGATCCCGAACTCTCAACTGACGAAAAGCTTAAAACTTTAAAAATTCTCCCTCTATCCCAGCACTTTCAGTTCAATAAAGGTGTATTGATGTACAAGCTGTACAAGCAATCATGTCCACTGTACTTGAGTTCTTTTTTCTCAGAACGGACATCTGTAGCTTCTAGACATGGACAACAATTCAAAGTACCCCTGCCGCGTATTGATTTATTCAAAACCAGCTTGTCATTCTCGGGAAGTTCATTCTGGAATTCTATTCCTGCAGAAATTAGAAACGCAAAGACGCTCACCTCATATAGGGACAGCCTCTTCAAACACC
>BTPG01000002.1:3990950-3995950 GCA_036245525.1 Semisulcospira habei | reverse complement strand
GTTTGAGAATGAGAGTGTGCCTTTCAATCTGTGTGGACGTACCTAGTTTCACGTAAAGCCGCCCCGTTTGTTGGGACTGTTTTCAGGTCCGGATGTTTCAACAACATTCAGGAAAAGTGCAATACGAACAAGTTTCGGGGATAGCGAGCAGATGGAGATGCCGCCTTGGTTTGATGAACGTCAACCTCGACGATCGGTCAGCTTCACACCTTTTACGAAAATGTGCTATATTCGCGCTCTCCCGCATGCAGCCACTGCCCTGTGCTGCCTTGACTCAGCCTCCCCCCCAACACCCAAATCCCCAAATGTTGCCGTTGTTATCTGCAGACTGCAGAGCAGTGCAGGACACAGATCGACCACGATAGTTCAAGGGTGATGCCAGAATAGCTTGGCGCCCATAGGCGCCAAGCTATCCTGGCATCCCCCTTGAACTATCATCGCCGATCCTTATCTTGCTGTGGGGTGTCTGGGGTAGAAGGAGTTAAGAGACCCTCAGGCTGCCGGTAGCGGTTTCTGTAGGAATCATCGCCACAAAAACCGCGACTGACGGTGTGTAAACTGTTGTGTAAAAAAAGTATACACTATAAATAGTCCATGGGGGTGACAGTTTCGGCAGGGGCCTAGCGCACTCGTCCACACACAAATCTAGCTCTCTTTCTGAAACTGCTGTGCTGCGGCTGCAGCCAGAGATGACCGAAGCCCAGTGAGCAAAGATCCTCAGGCTCACCACGGCCGCGGTGGACCAGAATACGGCTGTACGCGGGCACACGACGGCCGCAGTGGACCAGAATACGGCTGTACGCGGGCACACGACGGCCGCAGTGGACCAGAATACGGCTGTACGCGGGCACACGACGGCCGCAGTGGACCAGAATACGGCTGTACGCGGGCACACGACGGCCGCAGTGGACCAGAATACGGCTGTACGCGGGCCCACCACGGCTGCAGTGGACCAGAATACGGCTGTACTCGGGCCCACCACGGCCGCAGTGGACCAGAACACGGCTGTACGCGGGCCCACCACGGCTGCAGTGGACCAGAATACGGCTGTACGCGGGCCCACCACGGCCGCAGTGGACCAGAACACGGCTGTACGCGGGCCCACCACGGCCGCAGTGGACCAGAACACGGCTGTACGCGGGCCCACCACGGCTGCAGTGGTGTATGCGGGCCCACCACGGCCGCAGTGGACCAGAACACGGCTGTACGCGGGCCCACCACGGCCGCAGTGGACCAGAACACGGCTGTACGCGGGCCCACCACGGCCGCAGTGGACCAGAACACGGCTGTACGCGGGCCCACCACGGCCGTCGTGGGCCTGCCCGAATACGTTTTGGGCAGCAGAGAGCGTCCTCATTATGCGACAATTAGTTCAAAGTTACATAATGGGGGGGGGGGGGGGGGGGGGGGGAAGAAAAAAAAAAGGAATGGAAAACCAAGCACCAAAAAAAAAAAAACCCCAAAAGAACAACTTCCTATACTACGGCAATTGCTGGCCGGTTTGAGACTGATTTCCACAAAGAAAAGAAAAGAAGAAAAATGTTCAAAGTTACAATTAGCTTTCGTCTTCTTTCAGTGCGCTGCTTTATTTTGGGAAACGTCGTGAAAGTCCATCCACCTGGAACACTCTCCCACTCTCTCTCCGTCAGAAACACTCTCTCTCCTCCTTCCAGTCCGCCCTCAAAACTCAATTCTTTCAACAGTTCTAGCACTATACCACCACACTCCCCACCCTAAGGCCCCGCTACACATGCCCGGTTTTGAGGCCGATTCCCGATCAGTTTTGAATCGGTAGGTGATCGGGCCGGACTAAAAAAACGTGTGCACTGCCACACATTTCCCGACTTGTTTAGCCGACCGGTTTGAACCGAAGATCAAAGTCGTACCTGTTCTGCAAAATGGCTGCTAGTTTTGACAGTGATAATGATGTGCTTGCATTATCAGCAGTTTTGCATCATATTCGGGAAGAGGCGTGCGAAACATCAGCAACGGCGGTGGTACTGATCACAACAGGCGTGTTCCGCCATTTGCAAACTGAAACGACATGCTTTGCGAGACGCGCTCTGATTGGTTGAAGCTTACAACCGGGGCCGATTCGGATCGGAAAAATAGAGCAGGTTCTAGACACCCGATTCCCAGCCGATTGGGACCGGATCGGATAATTGACGTCATCCGATCGCAATCGGATCGGAATCGGCTTCAAAATCGGGGCACCACCGGCACGTGTGGCGGGGCCTTAAGTAGACTGTCGTAATGTATTTCACTATTTGTGGTACGTGAGTCGTTGTCTAAAGCGTGCGCATGCGTGCGCGAGTTGTGACTGAGTGCGCGCTTAGAGTTATAATTATTATAAGATAAGCGCATTATAAATACCGTAATTATTATTATTATTTTTAAGTGTAGCGCTGTTTGAAAAAATGTAGTTGTGTTGTAAAATGTAGCCCTGTTGAAAGATGTAGCTCTGTCTAACATAGCTACATTAGTACAACAGAGCTGTTGAAATAGAGCTACATTTCTGTAACAGTGGGCTGGCTCCAATGTCTTTTGTGAATGGTCTGCAAGAGATCACTATGTACGGGTCTCACACATACACACACAGACACACACACACACACGCACACACACACACACACACACACACACACACACACACACACACACACACACACACACACACACACACACACACACACACACACACACACACACACACACACACACACTGACACACACACATGTGGTTCAAGGTAAAACCGTGTTTGAAATTACTCTACTATTAAATTAATCATCTTTCTGTCGTGTGAAATCGAACGACAAACACGCCAATTTTGTGAATAGCGAGATTTTCATTGTATTAAATTTTTTTTAAACAAATGTTCTTCTTACAAAGCAGCGGACTAGCTGTCTTTCGCCTTTGTCCATGTGGCCACCGGTCCTGCCAAACTGTCAAATCTTCAAACTGTCCGACTCGTTCCCAAACTGTCAAAGCTTGTCTCAGTTTGCTATGTTTTGAGCCATGTGGCACGCCTTTCAGGAACGGAGATCGAGCATAAGACAAAGTGTCGCCAGAGAAAGCAGACGATCCAGTGTCGCCAGAAGGACGACGTTACCCGCCATTGGCGATGAGAACTCTCGCCTGACTGCCGCCCGAGCCATGCTGGAAGCCATGCAGCAGGCCAGTCAGGCCAGGACCGAGCAAGGTAGGGAGCAGCGGCGGCTATGAGAAAACCTGAGCTAAATTCACTCCAGTATGGCGCGCGTGCCACCAGCAGACTAGCTTGTGAGGCTTCCTTTGAAACGAACGATTCCTAACAACAAACGAGAGCGGAGTCACGGCTGACAACCAGTTGGGATCATAATCATCGACAACACTCCAAACATCTCCAAGAGGCATAGATCCTCATGAGCCCTCCGGGCTCATGAGGATCTATGCCTCTTGGAGATGTTTGGAGTGTTGTTCAGGCTTATGGCAGAAACTTATGATCCGCCGTGATTTCGCTGTAGTTCGTCGTTCGTTCGAAACTTCACTATACTGACGCAATAAGAACTGACGCCAATTTTTCAGTGTAGCGTTGTGCTACCCCAGTATCCATCGTTTCCAGTTATTTAGGTATTGTATGTTAGACAATGTTAGAAAATAATAAGTCGGAAAGTTTCCGCTCATGTCATGCGATTGTCAGGACTTGACACATTCTTCAGTGAAATCCTGATATTGTCGCATCGTGACGTTTTACGTCATCAATGACCTTAGAATCACGGGCCATGCGATGTGCTGTGTGGAGCATCTGCATAGGACACAGCAGAAAACCAACCGGTGTCCTGTGTCACTGAGTCAGTGTGAATGAGAATCCGCCCTGTTTGGTCTTGACCTACTTTTCGTTTGTCAAAGCCGGAACCGAGATAATCAGCATGACTTGCGAAAAACACGAAAACCAATAGTTTTGATCACTTTTAGCGTAGAGGCCACATTTGCCTGATGAAATGAGTATGGGTGGGTTGTTCTTTAGCTCTCATCAATCACTTGAACATAAAATGGCTTGAGATTAATTTACATTGTAGAAAATCTGTTTTCTTAAGAAAATGAAGCCCCCCCCCCCCCCCACACACACCCCCACCCCGGAGGTTCGGCTTGTCTTGTGAATGTTATTAATCAGATTTCTTTTGAGTCTGTTTTTGAACACCCAAGGAGATCATGCGTGATGTGCGTTAACCCTTTAACCTTTTGGGTGTCGGCAGCGCTTTGTGTCACCATGATCCCTGCAGGAATCATCGCGACAAAAACCGCCACGGACACCTACAAGGTTAAGTTAACCCTTGAGTGGTGACGATTTACCAGCCGAATGTTATGGTTTCGAGGCTCTGCCGAGGAGCCACAGCTGTGTGTCAAAAGCAAGTCGAGCTCGTAAATCATCACCGCCCACGGAGAGTCCCAAATAGCTCAGGCGGTTAAGCGTTGGAGCAGGAGAGCGAAGGGAATCGCCGGGTCGTGGGTTCGAATCCCCGTCCCGCCCCGGTAGCTGGACTCGCAATCCAGGGGGAAAAGACGGGCTTGTTCCATAGCATGTACGTTGAAAAGTCCTGGTAAATCAACGTGGCACAGTTGGAGTGCGTCTGAGTTGATCAGTGTTCAGGTCGTACTCCATAGGCAATAGATTTCCCTGTCCCATAACCTGCCCATCAGGGCCGTCCATGATCACTTTGGTGCCGTGGACGTTAAACCCGAAGTAACCAAATCGCCGCCCACGGTTTCACCCTTGGCGTGTCGGTAAAACCGCTACTTACACGCGAAGGGTTATGGCACGGTCGTATGTTCCTTGTTTCATGTCAAACCGGCTGTGTGACAGTTGTGTTAACTCAATACAGCCTACACACGCATTTTGCTTGCTCCTGTTTTTCCTCATACGTATTAACCCTGAAAGGGCCTCTCTAACGCGAAGTTGTGCCGTCAACAATTCTTTATTGCGTTTCATTGTGACGTCAGAAATTCTTTATCGCGTTCG
>BTPG01000002.1:3903184-3990701 GCA_036245525.1 Semisulcospira habei | reverse complement strand
ATACTGATGTGTGGTTCCAGAATACACGTTCTGAAAGTCGGAAAATATACGCCACTCAGCATTTGGTTGAATATGATTCATACCAGAGATGTTAAACTTCAATTTTAGCCTTCGTTTTGGTATAAACTGTATCAGTTTCATGTGGTGAATGAAAATAGTGAAATGGAGCACCGCGCAAATGAACTGGAAGATTGCATGGCTTGTGCACTACAACGAAACAAAATGAAAACAGTCGTCATGACGATCATAATGATCAAAATGTTCAGTGATGGATATTTTCCTACTTTCACCAACGTTGTCAATGGAAACTACACTCAGCTCCGGAAAATTCATTAGCGCACGCATGGGCTTTGAACACAATTTAAAAAAAAATGTTGACGTCACAGCTGGGACACATAGATGACGCAAACTGCACTCATGTACACTGACCAGCAAAAGAAACGCGACATATTTGCTATCATCGGAAACACTTTAGATGATTCCAAAAATGTTGCGTTTCTTTTGTTGGTCAGTGTATATGAGTGCAGTTGAGATATCTTTTTTTCTACGCGGTAACCACATGAGTACAGTTTGCGTGTCGCCAGTGGCTGATGAAGAAGACGACACGGTGGGCGCCCTACCTCAAGACATGCCGGCCATCTACAGAACACGGAAAGCAAGAGAGGGTAGCAGCCGGTCACGAATAGCCAGACGAGTTAGAGGTCGATCACGATCACGATCACGATCACGATCACGAAAAAACAGCGAAGGCGGCGACCTGTCACGACAGGCCAGCGAAGGTGACGACCTGTCACGAACAGACAGCGAAGGCGGCGGCCTGTCAAGAACTGCCAGTAAAGGTGGCGGCCTGTCACGAACTGCCAGCAAAGGTGGCGGCCTGTCACGAACTGCCAGTAAAGGTGGCGGCCTGTCACGAACTGCCAGCAAAGTTGGCGGCCTGTCACGAACTGCCAGTAAAAGTCGGGGCCTGTCACGAACTGCCAGCAAACATCGTGGCCAGCCACGAAAAACCAGCCAACATAGTGGCCAGTCACGGAAAAATAGCGAACATATTGATCAGTCGCGAAAAAACAGCGAACATAGTGACCAGTCACGAAGAACCAGCGAGCACAGTGACCAGTCACGAAAAAACAGCGAAGCGAGTGGTTTTCAAGACGTGTCCAACTCAGCCCTTGAAAGTCGTCTGTCTGGTGAGCTTTCTTGTCCTTAACCCCTTATCTGCCAACGTGACGCACAGTTTGTTTTGGGCTCACGTGCAAAGCAAAAGTGAGTCTATGTTCTGGGCCAGTGGTCGTCCGTCCGCCGTCGTCCGTGGTCAACTTTATCTCATTCTACCCCAACACCGAATTCCTTAAATTTTGCCGTTGTCCTCTGAAGACTGCATTGCAGTGCAGGACACAGAGCGACCACGAGAGTTTAATGGTGATGCCAGAATAGCTTGGCGCCCATAGGCGCCAAGCTATTCTGGCATCACCCTTGAACTATCATGGTTGATCCTTATCTTGCTGTGGTGTGTCTGGGGTAGAATGAGTTAACGTTCGCATTTTCTCGGAGACTATTCAACCTACAGTCTTCAAACTTAGCCCAAGGATACTTTGTGGCAAGACCTTTCTAAACATACTAATTTGAGTGACCTCTCACAAAGGTCAAGGTCAGAGGGGATCAGGATATATGTAAAAAAAACTATATTTTGCCATAATTTATTTTTTCTCAAATACTATTCACAACTTCAAACCCAAACTTGGTACAAAGGTACCTGATGGTAAAACCTTTTTATGCATACTAATTTGGCTGATCCCTGGGAAAGGTCAAGGGTCACAAGAGCTCAGGAAATAGGTGAAAAATAGCCATATTTTCACAAAAGATGTTTTTTTTTTCTCAAATACTGTTCACAACTTCAAACCCAAACTTGCTACAGAGATACCTGATGGTAAGACCTATCTATGCATACTAATTTGGATGACCCCTCAGAGATGCCATGGGTCACAAGGGCTCAGGAAATAGGTCCGAAATAGCCATATTTTCACAAAAAAATGTTTTTTTCTCAAATACTATTCACAACTTTAAACGCAAACTTGCGACAGAGATACCTGATGGTAAGACCTTTCTATGTACACTAATTTGGTTGATCCATCAGAAAGGTCAAGGGTCACGAGAGCTTAGGAAATTGGTAAAAACAAATAGTCATATTTTGTCAAAAGATGTTTTTTTTTTTTTTAATCAAATACTATTCACAACTTCAAATTCAAATTTGGTACAGAGATACCTGATGGTAAGATCTATATATGCATACTAATTTGGATGACCCCTCGGAAAAGTCAAGGGTCACAAGAGGCTGGCAAATGTGTGTAAAATGCCAATTTAAAAAAAAATTGTATGTATTGGCACCATTTTAGCAAAATTTTCAACCAAATTTGGCACAAAGATAGCTGATGATAAGACCTTCCTATGCATACTAATTTAGTCAACTCCTCATACAGGTCAAGGGTCACGGGGGGGTTGACAGATGTGTGGAAAATGCTTACATTTTGAGAAAAAATGGATTTTCCTGCTGCAGAAGCCTGCACTTGTCACAAAGGTAACACATAATTTTGAAAATCTGTCATACAGGTGAGCCATAATGGCTTTGCCTTTCTTGTTTACATCTGTTTTCACCGAACGACCAAAAGCCGCAGCTGTACAAAAACATGGACACAAAGTGGTCTCAGCAAGAGGCATAGATCCTCATGAGCCCCCGCGACTGCAGGTACACATGAGGATATAGGTCTCTCCCCCACCCCCACCCCCCCCCCACCCCCACCGATGTATTGCAATGTATACTGTGCCGGTTACACATATTCGCAGTCATTAAAAGCCCGGAAAAACACGCGATATCGCACACTGTGTTTGTCCGGGCTTTTAATCCACTGTTTTAGTCAAAACACGTGCAATTGTGACATGCTCCTGTTTCCTAAAACTTATATTTTTACGAACAGCCCACCCATCCTCCATTAAAACCTCCACCCAGCCACTTCCCCACCCCTCCCTCCTTTATTTCTCGTCAACCCACCTAGCAATCCACACCTCTCTGCATCCCTCCTTCCCAACACCCACCCGTGCCAACCACTGATTTATCCACCCTGCTTCCTTCCCACCATCCACCCATGCCAACCACCGATCTATCCAACCCTCCCTCCCTCCCCGCCTCTCCTTTGCACCACCCATGCATGCCAACCACCTACCTATCCACCTCTCTTTCACTCCACTGATTCGCCTATCAATCCACCATGCATCAGATTTCTGTCCACTGCAGTTAAGTCGTTGGACAACATTAGAGAGGTCAGCGAGACGGAAGTACATGCTGGGCGGTCTACGCCTAAGAGGATGTCCGCCAGGAAAGATACTCCACGTGCAAATGTAAGCCAACAGACTGTGAAAATACCCTGTGACATTCTGCAGCTCATATGCATGTGTTTCAAGGCCCTAAGCGCAAGAGAGTCCGAAATAGCTCAGGCGGTTAAACGTCGGAGCAGGAGAGCGAAGGGAATCGCTGGGTCGTGGGTTCGAATCCCGTCCCGGCCCCGGTAGCTGGACTCACAATCCAGGGGGAAAAAACGGATTTGTTCAATAGCATGTCCGTTGAAATGGAGTGCGCCTGAGTTGATCAGTGTTCAGGTCGTACTCCATAGACAATAGATTTCCCTGTCCCCCATAACCCGCCTGTCAGGGCCGTCCATGATCATCTCGGTGCTGTGGACGTTAAACCCGAACTAACCAACCCTAAGCGCTCCCGGAGCAGTCTCAGCATTGCATCAAACTGTTTGACAAACATCAACACCTTATATATATATATATATATATATATATATATATATATATATATATATATATATATATATATATATATATATATATATATATATATATATATATATATATATACATACTAAGGCCATCTCACGGCGGGATGGATAAAAATCTGGTCAGCCAGACTGAAAGACAAGATGTATATCTTCAAAATATTGCACGCTAAAATGTCGCACAAGTCTTTTAAGGAAAAGTCGACAGACCCTCCAAAAGGAAGGTCAAAATAATAAATTTCACATAGTATATGAATGCTCAAATCTTACTAAAAATATTGGATTCTCTCAGAAAACTGAACATTTTGTCAGGGGAAAGTAGCTGGCGATATGACATAAAAGCCTTTGTGGGCTACCATATCACAGTCAGGTGTCTTAATTAATCTGTCCGTGAGTGAGACACGCAGTTATCATCAATGTAGCGGCTGTGTACGGTTGCCGCGGGCGCATTGTTAGTCTACGCCCTTCCCCGCCACTGAACGCATACTGATTTTTGCTCTTTGTTCATTCGACAACCAGTTCCACAACCGTCCAATGCAACATCGATACAGATTGGTCTAAGCAAGAGACATAGATCCTCATGAGCCCGCGCAAATGCGCGGGCTCATGAGGATCTATGTCTCTTGTCGTTTTGCTCGGCAGATAAGGAGTTAACCCCAAAGTCCGAAATAGTTCAGGCGGTTAAGCGTCGGAGCAAGAGAGCGAAGGGAATCGCCGGGTCGTGGGTTCGAATCCCCGTCCCGGCCCCGGTAGCTGGACTCGCAATCCAGGGAAAAAGGACGGGCTTGTTTCAGAGCCTGTCCGTTGAAAGGTGCTGGTAAATCAAAGTGGCACAGTTGTAGTGCGCCTGAATTGATCAGTGTTCAGGTCGTACTCCATAAGCAATAGATATTTCCTGTCCCACATAAACCCGCCCGTCGGGGCCGTCCATTATCACTTCGGTGCCGTGGACGTTAAACCCGGAACTAATCAACCAAGGAGTTAACCCGCTTTTGAGTGCAGACAACGGTATACTGTGAACATTGTGTGTGTGTGGACAGTACCCGTGCCTGCTTGCAGAAGGGGCTTAGAATTGCGCTCACACAATTTGCGCGTCACTAAGAAATAGGTTAATAAATGCGAGTACGTAAGTGAAACGACCACAAAGTGTAAACAGTTTTTCAGCTCACTTTCAGTTTCAAACTTCTCTTCCAGACTTTTAATTTTTCTCCAGAAATCGTATGGTTTTTGACAACCAGTGTTTTTTCCGTGGCTCACGTGCAATAGTAAAAGCGATTGGATGCACTGGCCCATATGTCGTCTGTCCGTCGACCGTCTTCCGTCTGTAGTAAACTTTAACGTTGGCACTTTCTTAAAGACTGTTAGACCCCGAGTCTTCAAACTTGGCCCAAGGATACTTTGTGACAAGACCTTTGTAAGCATACAGATTTCATTGACAACCCCAATAACTAACTCAAAAAAGGTCATGGGCCAGAAGAGAGAAAAGGTGCTTTTAGGTAGGAGTTTCGTTTATATCTGATGTTTGCAAACTTTTCTCAAAATCAATTTTGGCACTACAGACCTTCCTATGCATATTAATCTGTTGACCCCTCAAAAAAGTCAATGGTCACGGGAGGTTGTTATGTATGTGAAAAATGCACATATTGTGAGACAACATGGATTTCTTACGTACCAAAGTCAACCCTGTGCATAGAGACACTTGAACACCTGTTGGAAAGGTCAAAGTCACAAAGGTCAGACTAATTATGTTGATCGATTATGCTAGTGCGCTACAAAAGCTTTGTCATTCTTGTTTGGCAAAAATTAGTTTTTTTTATCAGTGTTACTGCAAACCTTTAAGTCAAATTCGGCACAAAGTCAGCTGATGATGCGACCTCTCTATGCATACTAATTCATTCACAGCAAGAGCGCTGTACATGTGGCTATTTCAGATGGTGAAGAGATCGGCGGAAAGCTGCGAAGAAGGGCAGCGGCAGGCCTTGATATCCAAGAAATCGTGTCTCGGTCGACGTCAAGACTACCAGGTTCCGGACGACTGCAAGCCGCCCGTGCCGCCAAGGGAGACCAGGTCAGACCCGTACTCTGTCTACACCGCGCCTTCCTTCGTCCTCATCGACACTCTCTGCAAAGGCGACGTGTTTGTGAGTTGCACACGCTGGGGACTGGGGCACTCGCCTCTCGACGGATGGATGTGTGTGTGTGTGGGTGGGTGGGGGGGGGGGGGTGGGGAGAGGGAGAGTGCGTCTATATCCAGTGCGAAAAGACCATCGGACCGAAGCCGGCCACAGTGGGCCCGCGCACGACAGTGCGCGGGCCCACTGTGGCCGGCTTCAGCCCGAAAACCTTTTGCGGACAATTTACCCGAGACACAGAGCGCCCATGATATCTGAAACTCTCGAAATAGCAAACGACTTGGGGTGGGGTGGGTGGTGGGTGGGTGGGTGGGTGGGTGGGGGGGGGGTGTTAGAGTTAATTCATTCGAGACGCGCCGCCTCCGGATACGCGGCTTAAACTGCGTATCCGGAGGCGGCACGTCTCGAATGAGTTAATGTGGTTTAGCGCCGAGCAGGTTGCAAGGCCATCTGTCGGCGGGCCAAGTAACATCAAAATGATGTCAAATAAAAGTAGCCCCCCCCCCCCCCCCCCCCCCCCCAAAAAAAAAAAAAAAAAAAAAAAAAAAAAAAAAAAACCGAAAAAAAAACCAACAACAAACCAACAGAACTGTATACTTCTTTGATTGCCTATTTTGAAATATTAATACGTTGTGTTGTAACTGTCTTTTCTAAGCGTGCTTCTTTTTTCGTTGCATTTTACACGCTTGGCAGCCACCTTTTCGGTGCTGATTGTGGCGGTATGTCATGGTTGCATGTTTTCCAGGGCTTGGACCAGCTGAATGATCCGAGGTTTGCACGAATCAAGACCCACAAGGTGGCGATGGTAGGTCTTTACAGCTTCCGGGAGCACTCCCCAGATAGAACTACCGGGAAGTGCGCGACAAGTACCTTAGGCTATTCCAATGAGACGCTAATACACACACTTGGGAATACGCCACAAGCACCTTTCTATTCAAATGAAATGCTAATAGACACACTAATAATAATAATAATAATAATAATAATAATAATAATAATACCGGTTACTATATAGGCGCCACGAACTGAACCCAACACACACGCTCACGCGACACACAAGCATTCACTCTAAAGACAAACACAGCACAAGACTAACACAGTACAAGACTAACACAGTACAAGACTAACACAGGACATTCACGTGGTGCGAAGGGCCAGCTCAGCCACTGAGGTTTGGGAAATTTCGATCGCTTGTAGTTGAAATTTATAAATTGGCCTGAAACCGGTACCGAAACCGGTACACTCTCGGGGAGTACGCCACAAGTACCCTTCTATTCAAATGAGATGCTAATAGACACACTCTCGGGGAGTACGCCAAAAATACCCTTCTTTTCAAATGAGATGCTAATACGCACACACTCGGGGAGTACGCGGCAAGTACACTTCTAATCAAAGGATGATGATAGATTTTACTTACGGCATACTCCCGAGTGTCTACCGGCCGCTTGCGGAAGTACTCCCCAGACAGACTAATACTACAACTAATAAATAATAGCACTATGTGATATAGCGCAAAATCCGTGTTAAGCGCACGGGCAGTACGCCATTAGGACAATTCTATTCAAATGAGATGCTTAGCATCTCATTTGAAAAGAATTGTCCTAATGGCATACTGCCCGATTGGGTCTGTCTGTCTCTCCTTCTGTCTGTCGAGCACCTTAAGGGGTGCTGGTGCAGAGTCAAAGACTTATGTCTGTCTCTCTGGCGAGCACTGTAGGGGGTGGGGGGGGGGGGGGGGTGCGATCTGTGCTGGTGCAGAGTCAAAGACTTATGTTTGGGAGTCAAAGACTTATGTCTGTCTGTCTGGCGAGCACTGTAGGGGGGGGGGGGGGGGGGGGTGGTGTGATCTGTACTGGTGCAGTCAAAGACTTATGTCTGTCTCTCTGGCGAGCACTGTAGGCGAGGTGGGGGTGCGATCAATGCTGGTGCAGAGTCAAAGACTTATATGTCTGTCTCTCTGGCGAGCACTGTAGGGGGGTGCGATCTGTGCTGGTGCAGAGTCAGAGATTTATTACTGGTGTTGCATTCATTTACAGTGGGTGACAAAGAGGGGGAGGGGAGGGGGATGCTGGTGGTGGTGGTGGGGTGGGGTGGGTGGCGGGATGATCTCATAGCAATTAAGAGAAGAAAACAAATATGTGCTGGTTTCTGCTTTTGGAACTGAAAGCTTCAGACAATTTGCATTTTCGTTGTGTTCATATTACTGAATCAAGGTGCATTGATCCGTCATTTTAGACCTTATGGCTTCAAAAATAATATATGTGATTTTATGCATTCACAAACTGTGTGTTGCTCTGTGATTTTTCAAGCCGAATAAATCCACAGAAGAGGACGTGGTTGGGTGTGCATCAATGTTCATTCATCTTTGTTGCCCAGATCAGCGAGGGGGCGGAGATAATTCTGCTCAACAAGAATTTCTTTGTCTCCTTCATGAGCGAACGGTGTGTGGCTCAAATCATCGACACCATGCGCGCCTACCCTGACCCAAAGTCCATTCAGGTAGGGGTCAGCACACTGACGGGGTCAGCTGCATGAGTGAGCGTAGTCCTGCGTCAGCAACTAAGCAAGGTGCTCCGCTACAGTGCCACTACACTAACCCCGCTATAGCGCCACTACACTAACCCCGCTATAGCGCCACAACACTAACCCCGCTATAGCGCCACTACACTAACCCCGCTATAGCGCCACAACGCTAACCCCGCTATAGCGCCACAACACTAAACCCGCTATAGCGCCACTACACTAACCCCGCTATAGCGCCATTGCACTAACCCCGCTATAGCGCCATAACACTAACCCCGCTATAGCGCCACTACACTAACCCCGCTATAGCGCCACAACACTAACCCCGCTATAGCGCCACTACACTAACCCCGCTATAGCGCCACTACACTAACCGGGGAGCTGGGTGGCTCGGTGGTAAAAGCGTTTGCCTCCAGACCAAAGGGTCCCGGGTTCGAATCCAGCTTGGGTCAAAATTTGCTCAGACCCTTTTTCGTTGTCCCCGTCTTTGAAATCACCCTCGTGGTGGACAAAAGACGTTAAGCCCTAAACATTTAACATTTTTAACTACACTAACCCCGCTATAGCGCTACTACACTAACCCCGCTATAGCGCCACAACACTAACCCCGCTATAGCGCCCCTCCACTCACCCCGCTATAGCGCCAAAACACTAACCCCGCTATAGCGCCACTACACTAACCCCGCTATAGCGCCACTACACTAACCCCGCTATAGCGCCACAACACTAACCCCGCTATAGCGCCACTACACTAACCCCGCTAAAGCGCCACTACACTAACCCCGCTAAAGCGCCACTACACTAACCCCGCTATAGCGCCATAACACTAACCCCGCTATAGCGCCACTACACTAACCCCGCTATAGCACCACTACGCTAACCCCGCTATAGCGCCACAACGCTAACCCTGCTATAGCGCCACTACACTAACCCCGCTATAGCGCCACTACACTCACCCCGCTATAGCGCCACTACACTAACCCCGCTACAGCGCCCCTCCACTCACCCCGCTATAGCACCACTACACTAACCCCGCTATAGCGCCACTACCCTAACCCCGCTATAGCGCCACTACACTAACCCCGCTACAGTGCCACTACACTAACCCCGCTAAAGCGCCACAACACTAACCCCGCTATAGCGCCACTACACTAACCCCGATATAGCGCCACTACACTAACCCTGCTACAGCGCCACAACACTCACCCCACCCCACCCCACCCGGGTCTGCCCTGGGGGACTTGGGTGGGGTTGGGTATTTTTTAGTTCCCAGGGTCACCCTGGTCAGCCCCACAGGGTGGGTTTTTCTCTCTATTCTGGGGCATGTGTTTCTGTCTACCCTTTGTCCATTCACCTGTATTTGCCTTTTTAAAACTCTCCCTACTGTCTGCACTGCCTGCAGCTCTTGATATTGGATGTGTGTTGCTAAATGGTCTTAGCTTTATTTAGGCCCCATTGTGTAGGTTTATTTAACGTATTTGACCGGCTGGCGACATACATTCAATTTTCTGTTTAGTTTTTCTTTTTTTTCTTTTTTTTCTTTCACAAGCAGTGCAGGCACGTCCTGAGAAAGCCTTGTTGCTGTCGGGACGTTAAGCAATGTACAATCAATCAATCAAACAACAACACTCACCCCGCTATAGCGCCCCTCCACTCACCCCGCTATAGCGCCCCTCCACTCACCCCGCTATAGCGCCACTGCACTAACCCCGCTACAGTGCCACTACACTAACCCCACTATAGCGCCACTACACTAACCCCCGCTATAGCGCCACTACACTAACCCTGCTATAGCGCCACTACACTAACCCCGCTACAGTGCCACTACACTAACCCCGCTATAGCGCCACTACACTAACCCCGCTATAGCGCCACTACACTAACCCCGCTACAGTGCCACTACACTAACCCCGCTCTAGCGCCACTACACTAACCCCGCTATAGCGCCCCTCCACTCATCCCGCTATAGCGCCACTACACTCACCCCGCTATAGCGCCACTACACTCACCCCGCTATAGCGCCACTACACTAACCCCGCTATAGCGCCACTACACTCACCCCGCTATAGCGCCACTACACTAACCACCCCACCCGGGTCTGCCCTGGGGGGCTTGGGTGGGGTTAGGCATTTTTTAGTTCCCAGGGTCACCCTGGTCAGCCCCACAGGGTGGGTTTTTCTCTCTATTCTGGGGCATGTGTTTCTGTCTACCCTTTGTCCATTCACCTGTATTTGCCCTTTCAAAACTCTCCCTACTGTCTGCACTGCCTGTAGCTCTTGATATTGGATGTGTGTTGCTAAATGGTCTTAGCTTTATTTAGGCCCCATGTGTTAGGTTTATTTAACGTATTTGACCGGCTGGCGACATACATTCAATGTTCTGTTTATTTTTTATTTTTTCACAAGCAGTGCAGGCACGTCCTGAGAAAGCCTTGTTGCTGTCGGGACGTTAAGCAATGTACAATCAATCAATCAACTACACTAACCCCGCTACAGTGCCACTACACTAACCCTGCTATAGCGCCATTGCACTAACCCCGCTATAGCGCCACAACACTAACCCCGCTATAGCGCCACTACACTAACCCCGCTATAGCGCCACAACACTAACCCCGCTAAAGCGCCACTACACTAACCCCGCTAAAGCGCCACTACACTAACCCCGCTAAAGCGCCACTACACTAACCCAGCTATAGCGTCATAACACTAACCCCGCTATAGCGCTACTACACTAACCCCGCTATAGCACCACTACGCTAACCCCGCTATAGCGCCACAACGCTAACCCCGCTATAGCGCCACTACACTCACCCCGCTATAGCGCCACTACACTCACCCCGCTATAGCGCCACTACACTAACCCCGCTACAGCGCCCCTCCACTCACCCCGCTATAGCACCACTACACTAACCCCGCTATAGCGCCACTACACTAACCCCGCTATAGCGCCACTACACTAACCCCGCTACAGTGCCACTACACTAACCCCGCTAAAGCGCCACAACACTAACCCCGCTATAGCGCCACTACACTAACCCCGATATAGCGCCACTACACTAACCCTGCTACAGCGCCACAACACTCACCCCGCTATAGCGCCCCTCCACTCACCCCGCTATAGCGCCCCTCCACTCACGCCGCTATAGCGCCCCTCCACTCACCCCGCTATAGCGCCACTGCACTAACCCCGCTACAGTGCCACTACACTAACCCCACTATAGCGCCACTACACTAACCCCGCTATAGCGCCACTACACTAACCCCGCTATAGCGCCACTACACTAACCCCGCTACAGTGCCACTACACTAACCCCGCTATAGCGCCACTACACTAACCCCGCTATAGCGCCACTACACTAACCCCGCTACAGTGCCACTACACTAACCCCGCTCTAGCGCCACTACACTAACCCCGCTATAGCGCCCCTCCACTCACCCCGCTATAGCGCCACTACACTCACCCCGCTATAGCGCCACTACACTCACCCCGCTATAGCGCCACTACACTAACCCCGCTATAGCGCCACTACACTCACCCCGCTATAGCGCCACTACACTAACCCCGCTATAGCGCCCCTCCACTCACCCCGCTATAGCGCCACTACACTCACCCCGCTATAGCGCCACTACACTAACCCCGCTATAGCGCCACTACACTAACCCGGATATAGCGCCACTACACTCACCCCGCTATAGCGCCACTACACTAACCCCGCTATAGCGCCACTACACTCACCCCGCTATAGCGCCACTACACTCACCCCGCTATAGCGCCACTACACTCAACCCGCTATAGCGCCACTACACTAACCCCGTTATAGCGCCCCTCCACTCACCCCGCTATAGCGCCACTACACTCACCCCGCTATAGCGCCACTACACTCGCCCCGCTATAGCGCCACTACACTAACCCCGCTATAGCGCCACTACACTCACCCCGCTATAGCGCCATTGCACTAACCCCGCTATAGCGCCACTACACTAACCCCGCTATAGCGCCCCTCCACTCAGCCCGCTATAGCGCCACTACACTAACCCCGCTATAGCGCCACTACACTAACCCCTAATAGCGCCACTACACTCACCCCGCTATAGCGCCACTACACTCACCCCGCTATAGCGCCATTGCACTAACCCCGCTATAGCGCCACTACACTAACCCCGCTACAGTGCCACTACACTAACCCCGCTATAGCGCCACTACACTAACCCCGCTATAGCGCCACTACACTCACCCCGCTATAGCGCCATTGCACTAACCCCGCTATAGCGCCACTACACTAACCCCGCTATAGCGCCCCTCCACTCACCCCGATATAGCGCCACTACACTAACCCCGCTATAGCGCCACTGCACTAACCCCGCTATAGCGCCACTACACTAACCCCGCTATAGCGCCACTACACTAACCCCGCTATAGCGCCACTACACTAACCCCGCTACAGTGCCACTACACTAACCCCGCTACAGTGCCACTACACTAACCCTGCTATAGCGCCACTACACTAACCCCGCTAGAGCGCCACTACACTAACCCTGCTATAGCGCCACTACACTAACCCCGCTACAGTGCCACTACACTAACCCTGCTATAGCGCCACTACACTAACCCCGCTATAGCGCCACTACACTAACCCCGCTATAGCGCCACTACACTAACCCCGCTAAAGCGCCACTACACTAACCCCGCTATAGCGCCACTACACTAACCCCGCTATAGCGCCACTACACTAACCCCGCTATAGCGCCACTACACTAACCCTGCTATAGCGCCACTACACTAACTCCGCTAAAGCACCACTACACTAACCCCGCTATAGCGCCCCTCCACTCACCCCGCTATAGCGCCACTGCACTAACCCCGCTATAGCGCCGCTACACTAACCCCACTATAGCGCCACTACACTAACCCCGCTATAGCGCCACTACACTCACCCCGCTATAGCGCCATTGCACTAACCCCGCTATAGCGCCACTACACTAACCCTGCTATAGCGCCACTACACTAACCCTGCTATAGCGCCACTACACTAACCCCGCTAAAGCACCACTACACTAACCCCGCTATAGCGCCACTACACTAACCCCGCTATAGCGCCACTACACTAACCCCGCTATAGCGCCACAACACTAACCCCGCTATAGCGCCACTACACTAACCCCGCTATAGCGCCACTACACTAACCCCGCTATAGCGCCACAACACTAACCCCGCTATAGCGCCCCTCCACTCACCCCGCTATAGCGCCACAACACTAACCCCGCTATAGCGCCCCTCCACTCACCCCGCTATAGCGCCACTGCACTAACCCCGCTACAGTGCCACTACACCAACCCTGCTATAGCGCCACTACACTAACCCCGCTACAGTGCCACTACACTAACCCTGCTATAGCGCCACTACACTAACCCCGCTACAGTGCCACTACACTAACCCTGCTATAGCGCCATAACACTAACCCCGCTATAGCGCCACTACACTAACCCCGCTATAGTGCCACTACACTAACCCTGCTATAGCGCCACTACACTAACCCCGCTACAGTGCCACTACACTAACCCTGCTATAGCGCCACTACACTAACCCCGCTACAGTGCCACTACACTAACCCTGCTATAGCGCCACTACACTAACCCCGCTATAGTGCCACTACACTAACCCTGCTATAGCGCCACCTCACTAACCCCGCTACAGCGGAGCACCTTGCTTAGTTGCTGGCGCAGGACTACGCTCACTCATGCAGCTGGCCCCTCTTTAGTTCTGCACATTGAACCTCACATCTGCGACCGCCGTGAGATGGCCGGTCTAGCCCGGGAAGAGTGCTCGTGGTTAGTGCCTTCAATGCGAGTGTTGGCAGACTGTGTTTCTGAGCGCTTTGCTAATTCACGCCAGCCAGAGAGGACCAGCCGCACCAGGAAGACGGGTACAAGGTGACGTCGGCAGGCGGTGTTGTTCCACGCCAGTGCCCGCAGTTGCTGGCGTTTACATTACTGATTACGGACGGTTTATTTCCCTTACATTTGGATGGTTTTCATTTTATTCGGCAGTGAAATGGTTACTCACCGATGATCTGTGATTTCGGGGTTTGTCGTGGGCTGCATTTGACTGGGATTCAACTGACTAGGATGCCTTCCCATGACGCAAAATAAATCACACGGTTCCTCAGGTTGATGGACAACGTGCGAGTTTTAACGAGCAAGTCGTCTGTCAACTTGAGCTCAAGTGATTTATGTTGAAGGTCAGCCATAATTTAATTTATTTTGCGAAAATACATCAGATTTAGACTTCAGTTCCAGTCGCTGTCCAGCGTCGCACAGAAGGGAACGAGTCCACATGTTAGAGACCTACCTACCGTGTACACCCCCCCCCCCTCCTCGCCGCACACACACAATTACTCAATAAGACTGGTTTTTCAAAGTGTACCCTAGTATGTCTTGCGATGTTCAAACCCTTTTCCTTTTTTCACGGATGTTGAACTGCGCTCAGTCGTCTAGTAAATCAGAATTCATCCCAGAGGCCAAAACCTGGCCAGATTGCGTTGAGGCACACTCTGCAGCCGCTGCTGCAAAATCAGAATTAAAAAAAAAAAAAAAAAGAACCTGAATCTCTGGTTCTCAGTGACGGCATTGTGCATCTAGCACACGGTGAGATCCGTGAAATCGCAAGAAAGACAAATATACTGTATCAGATTTCTTCATGCATTGGCTGTGGCACTGGCAGTCCGTTGTTATGCGTAACTCCTTGTACCCCAAGACCGAAATCACCAAATTTAGCCGTTGTCCTCTGAATCCTGCACTCTAGTGCAGGACACAGATCGACCATGATAGTTCAAGGGTGATGCCAGAATAGCTTGGCGCCCATAGGCGCCAAGCTATTCTGGCATCACCCTTGAACTATCATGGTCGATTCTTATCTTGCTGTGGTGTGTCTGGGGTAGCGAATGAGTTTAACTCATTGGAGACGCGCAGTATTAAGGATACGCGGCGATTCGCCGCGTATCCGTGTACGGCGCGTCTCCAGTGAGTTAAATCCTTGTAACAAGCTGTCAGAATGACTATGACCTGGCCTAGGTGGTGATGCTGGCGTTTGTCTGCAGACTCGAATACGCCTGACCACCGCGTGGCAGCTGTGGTCTGACAAGGTGGTAGACGAGTACCGCCGCGACCTGAAGAACAAGGGACGCACGCTGACTCAGCTGTACTTCCAGGAACCCGTGCCCCTCGACCCCAACTCCTACCTGAAGAGGGGCGCCAAGTACCCAGAGGATCCGGCGGCCGCTTTGGGTCCACGTCGCTCTGGGGAGCTGCACTACTGACCGTGCTCACGTCATGAGGCGGGAGGGAGGTGGCGGAACAGCGCTGGTAAGGGACAGAACTGTGGGTTATAAACGCGCAGTTGTCTCCCTTGCTAGCGCCTTTTTCCGTACCTGCTTCATTCCTTCTCCCGCCGAGAGATGGCCTTCGCCTGCTCGGCGTTAAACCCCAATAACTAACTAACTAATTCATTCCTTCTTCTGGATACCAGCTCTAACTGCCACCCCTTCTTCTGTGACTTTCATGCTACCTGACTGTATAACTTTACACGCGTTACTGCAGATGGCGTTTCTGCCTCTCGGCATCAGGCGTTTTTGCTGAACATCCCTTGAACTATCTTAGTCTTGTTTTCTATCTCCCGAACTGGCAGCAGTATGAGGGATCTTAACCCTTTGGCTAGTGTCGGTAGGGGTTAACGACAGCCAAAGGTTTACATGTTGTTCATACCGCTCGGTAGTCGCGAAGACCTGTCCGCGCCTAGGTGTACACTTTTGCAGAGTGATAACATGCAGTAACTGGTGATGTGTGCAGCGTTTGTGTGTGTTGACGTCAGTGAGGTTTTGTTTGCAAAGAACGACTCAATATCGAACGGGTACCGAGCTTCTACCAAAATCATAGGCAGCACTCCAAACATCTCCAAGAGGCATAGATCCGGGCTCATGAGGATCTATGCCTCTTGGAGGTGTTTTGCTGATGGTGCAAGCTGGTTATCCGCCGTGATTTTCGCTCTCGTTCGTTGTTGGGAGTCGGTCGGCTTGAACGTAACCTCTTTGTTGTTTGCAGCACCGGCTGCAGCACGCGCCAAGTGGTTAATAATGATAGTGATAATGATGACGATGATGATAAGACGTCTACTTTGTAAAGGACTCGTGAGGCTGACCGTGAACAATAGAGACGTATCGCAAATTGCCGTAGTTTGTGCCCGCGGTTCTACCTTCACGTAATAGTACAAGTTATGCCTACAGGAAAACGATTCAAACCAAACTCCAATCCGACAAATGGCAGATAAAGTCAGAGAAAATACTAAACTTAGGCTAAATACATACAGAACGACACAGGATCGTGCTTTAAAACTAAACATCATTGCTTTACCGCCTCTAAAGTGCCGAGGTGGATGGCTAGATTGATGGCTGGCTGGATGGCAAAGAGAAAAGACACTTAAAGTGAGCATAAAATACATTAAACGTGTTAGTGAGTAAATATACACGTATGTAACAACGTCTCTGATGTCAATTAACCCTGTGTGCCCGCGGACAACGTGGCTGTTTACAATACCGATATCTGTATGCACAGTGTATAGTGAACGGTGAGGTCAGACTGCTAATATTTGCCCAAGTGTGAACACTTTGTCTTTATGTACGCAGACGAGCGAAACAAGTGCTACATTTTAGCGTTTCCGATGATTTAAAAATGTTGCATTTCTTTTGCTCTGCAGTGCAGTTCATGATTTGTTTGTAAACACCGTAGAGACACCGCCAGGTACAAAAATTTAAATAAACGAAGGTTTGGCATCTTGAGGCCAAAATATGTAAAGGGTCTCAAAAAAGTGAACTGTCACTAAACGTTTCGTTTTTAATCAACAACAACAAAAAACCAGTGTCTGTAGGGCCTAAGGGTTGTTATGTATTAAAATCTAAACGAGTTGCTCAATATCGCTGGACATAAAATGCCCACGAGAAATACGTGATGTCATAGTGCAACAACAAACACAAACAATGTTGTACAATTGATGCAAGACTTGATATAAAAACTATGCAAGAGTGTTGGGGCACTCCTAGAAATTGCGTGCAGCTGTCCCATAACCAATGGTCATATCACACGTGTATATTGTGTGCCGTGCAGGTACCGTTTGGTGTAGGTTTGTAACCCACTTCCCTGTCAACGCACGTACATTGTGTTGCTGAAATCTGCCTTCGCTGAACCAAGCAAAAGCCACCACTGTCCACAGAACGTGGACAGAAAGCGGTCTCAGCAAGAGGCGTAGATCCTCATGAGCCCCCGCAGTCGCGGGGGCTCATGAGGATCTATGCCTCTTGCAGTTAGATACCGTTCGTCTTGGCTCGGCAGCGAAAGGGTTACCGCATTTTTAATAAGACGGTTTTTTTTTTTTTTTTTGCGTGCGCTTTGACACAAGTGGTGCAGTTGTAGACACTGTTGTATACGTTCCATGAAGCTAATTTATATTTTAGCCTTCATAGACAATTATATTGGTGAACTTTGTTCTCATGCGAATTATATTTGACAATAAAATGGTCGTGTTGTTTGTTTTTTTCAAGTGGCGCTCTTGTCTGATGTCCCAGTATTATTCTTGTTTGAATCTTCCTGTCGGTTGTATCGTGAATATACCTGCATAACGTGAATAATAACTAACAAACAAACAAGATGGGATGAGCCATAACCCACAAAGTCCCTTCTATATGAGAGCTGTCCTCGCTGTCAATGGTCTCTACCTTTTGTCTTTGACCTGATTCTGATGTTGAATTATCTCCTATTGAAAAAGTCTCGCAGATCTGCAGATGCGTCAGCGAGTTCTATATGGGGCGCAGGACATACGCGTCATTGATTTGTCAAACGTCATTTGTGACGCAAGTTTTAGTTTTTACGTAATTTTATATTTTACGTGGTACGAGTTTCACTTTCGCTTCAAAAGCTTGAGAAAATGGTGACAAAACTAGAACTTTATGTACAGTTTCAGTCTTGCTATAATTTGTGTATTTGTGTGAGAAATACACCGAGACAGTTACAGCACAATTTGTCCATCTAAGAAAGAAACACGCTTAGAGTGACAATACAATTTGTCCATCTAAGAAAGAAACTCGCTTAGAAAAGACAGTGACAATACAATTTGTCCATCTAAGAAAGAAACACGCTTAGAAAAGACAGTGACAATACAATTTGTCCGTCCAAGAAAGAAACTCGCTTAGAAAAGACAGTTGGTTACGACACTACGGTTTCACATTACACCTTCAGTTGCATCTTCTTTTTGTGAAAACATGATTTCCAAATCGTACTGGTCTGGATGTCTAATCTAAATGGACATAAAAATAATTACAGTTAAAAAAAGACACTTACAACAAAGTATGTTTCCGGATAAACCCCGAAATATAAATAATTTGTTGTAACTGTCTTTTTTAAGCGTGTTTCTTTCTTCGTTGGGTTTTTGTCCGATTGTGACAAACATACAAAGGGAGGGGAAAAGAAACACCAATGAAAAAAAAACACACCTAAAAAACAGAGCAAACTATACACCCACACACAAGAGAACGCATGGTCTTTGCATTTTTCGATTTATTTTTGTCAGTTTTATTTCTATGCCAAACAATTCAATTTCAATTACCGAAAAACAAATTGGTATCATAATAAATATGAATAAGACAATTTTCAATCTCTACGCGATTACGTAACTTGAGTGCAATAACACACAACAGTAACAAAAAATATATATACAGTGCTTTGATATCAAAACTAGACAATTTACATTCTCCACGTGGTATGTATCATGACTGCAGTAACATATAACAAGACTATATAAAGTTATGTACCCACTCCATGTTGCTTTTTTCCCCCTTCTTTGACACATGTACTGATATAATGTATAACAAGCCAATTAATTATTCATGAGCTTGCTCGATATACTTTCCGGCCGGCTTCCCGAGAAGCATTGCGGCCCTGTCACTTGTTGATGAATTCTAAAGCCAGGGTCTTACGAAATAAAATACAGAATACTGCTCTGCTGAAACACTAATGCATCCTTTTTGACTATGACAACGTTAACACTTTGATTAATGTAAACTGACTTGCCGTTCTTCAGCAATGCCGAAGGCTATTTCTCGTCCGTGGGGAGTACGAGTGCTGCCATCGTGTGTGTTACGATTGTGGTTGCGTTGTTCTATGAGAGCGTGCGTGCATTAATCGTAGGAAACGATCCGATATTTAATTGAGCTATCATGATTACGAATCACGTACCTTTTCAGTAAGTTTCACTTTCGTTCACGCGTAGTGCGGAATTGATTATCTTTTGACACACGGAGTTGAATCCGGAAGAGTGTCGAAACCGCTCGAGTAATCACCATTATTTACTGTGCGCGTGAAGTTAGCGGTCAGTATTGTGTAAATTGATTGATTGATTGTACATTGCTTAACGTCCCGACAGCAACAAGGCTTTCTCATGACGTGCATGCACTGCTTGTGAAAAAAATAAAATAAACAGAACATTGAATGTGTGTCGCCAGCCGGTCAAATACGTTAAATAAACCTAACACATGGGGCCTAAATAAAGCTAAGACCATTTAGCAACACACATCCAATATCAAGAGCTACAGGCAGTGCAGACAGTAGGGAGCGTTTTAAAAAGGCAAATACAGGTGAATGGACAAAGGGTAGACAGAAACACATGCCCCAGAATAGAGAGAAAAAAAACCCACCCTGTGGGGCTGACCAGGGTGACCCTCGGAACTAAAAAATACCTAACCTCACCCAAATCCCCCAGGGCAGACCCGGGTGGGGTAGTATTGTGTAAAGAATAGTCGTGTATTTTTAAGAGGATGCGGGCAAGGTCGTGACCTGTCTACAGCCAAACGCTGCAAATTCACTGAACAGTTAGCTCCCTTGCGTCAAGAAACCATAGCACTTTCTTAAAAATGCAAAAAGAGATCATTTTACGGTCATATTCAAATGCACATATCTCGGAAGCCGATCAACATAAAGTTTTGATTTTTTTGCATGTACACTTCTTTGAATGTGTACTTCCGAGTAGTGAATTTCTTTGGTAGCAGCTTATAGAAAAATAAATTGAGTGGACCTGCCTAAATTAACCCTTTGGATGTCCATAGCATTTTTTTTTTTGGTTTTTGTTGTTGACAAGGTGTATATATATATATTCATTATTTCAAGATGATTCTAAGTTTATTTCTACGATTTTTGTTTGTCACTACAGTTGTACCAGCGGGACACTGACGCTATTCAAGCAACAATCGATCAGTTACAGCAGGTATCATTGTACAAGCGGGACACTGACGCTCTCAGTTACAGCAGATATCATTGTACGAGCGGGACACTGACGCTCTCAGTTACAGCAGGTATCATTGTACAAGCGGGACACTGACGCTCTCAGTTACAGCAGGTATCATTGTACAAGCGGGACACTGACGCTCTCAAGTTACAGCAGGTACAATGAACGGGTTATTTGCTTGAGTGCCTTTGACACGCCTTGTTGCTTTTCAGGCAGCTTCTATTTCATTTATTCTGAATTCCATTAAAAACGCGAATTTTTCACCATAGCGCTTTTCTTCGTAAATATGCTTTAATCTGGGTTATTTCGACGTCATTTATTAAAAAATGTTCTGAAGAGTTTGTTATGTCGTGTGCAAATAGAATTCTGATTTAGTCCTAAAAATCTCATATCGATGACTTATGACGTCTTCAGTGACACTACCTTCTCGGGATATTGAAAGTGAAATGGGGAGCATATGCATAAAACACAGCTGAAAACCAACCAAAGTGCAGTGTCACTAGGGTCCGTGTGCATAAAATCCGGCCTGTTTATCTTGACCTACTTTTCGTTTGTCAAAGGCACCTAAATAATCGACATGACCTACAAATATGAAAATCAAAAAGTTCTTTATTTTTTAGGTTAGCGGCCATATTTACCAGATCAAATGCTTTATCTCTGTGTCAGTCACTGGAGCATGAAAAATGGTTTGAAAGTAATTCACATTAAATCAAATTAGATTGATTTAAAAAAATGATGTGCACCGGAAGTTCTGGTTTTCTAATGAATTTTTCGAGTCAAATTTCGTTCGAGGCAATTAATAACATCATATTAAGCAATCCACACAACTTGTGTGTTAAAACATATCAGAGGAAACTTGCTTCACAGTTTGTCCAGTTTTGCTTATTTTTACCACTAATGAAACCATGTGTCCTCCAAGGTAGCCATGGGTGATAACTCATCCAATTTTTGTGTAAAGGTAGCTTAGGCAGTAGGCTGAACATCTGAAGTAAGCAATAAATAAAATGTTCTTGTTTTGCTGTCAGGGTGGCTCTTTGTTTGCGGGTACACTCAGTTACAGACTCTTTTCGCGTTTTTAATGGAAGTCAGTATATTTTCAGTAATCAGTCAAGGTCTCTGTTGATGGAGTGTTCTGTATGTTAATACAAGTAGGGTAAACGTGATCTGCGCGCATTGTCAGTTCGGTTTAACCCATTTAGCCTCAACGCACTACAGCAGGAGGCGGATCGACCATGATAATTCAAGGGTAGTGCCAGATTAGCTTGGCGCCTGACGGCGACAAGCTAATCTGGCACTGCCCTTGAATTATCATGGTCGACCAATCTCCTGGAACGGGTCGTTCGATGAGATCGCTACAATTGGGAAATGTGGCGGCTTCGGTTTAAATGGGTTAATTCAGTTCAGTTCCGTTGGTCCAAGATGGAGAGGTGCCAGGCTAAATCACATTCCCTGAGCGATCATAGTCTACCGGGAGGATTTATAGTATTGGTCAGTGTCTCCTGCTGTCGGTGCAGAAAGGTGAAACGTGAAATAGCTTCGCTGCCGACTGAGGAAAAACTGAAGTGAATAATTATGATCCAGCTGCTAGAGACATATAGATCCTCATGAGCCCCCGCGACTGCAGGGGCTCATGAGGATTTATGCCTCTTGCCGAGACCAGTTTGTTTTATGTTTCTGTAACGGTTGTGGCTTTTGGTGGTTGAACGAACAAAGATTTCATTAAACAAAATGTGCGTCCAGTGGTATTCGAAGGCAATAATGCTCTATATTTTCACATAATATAATTATCTGTGTCTGTTCGTCAGTAATGTCAAAATTGCTTTCCTTCCTCTGCAGGAGGCATAGATGTTCATAAGCCAAGCAGGCTGCAGGCGCTTATCGAAATCCACGCCTCTTTGCTAGCCATCGGAAGCATCTAATCACATTCTCTTCTCCTCAGGCGGAAGAAATGGCGCCGATGACCGGTCAAGTCAGTGTGAGTGTTGTGTGATTGGATACGTAGAGGTTGATGAACATCTGTGTGCCTGTGTGACTCACACCTCCGTTGCACGAGTGAGCCTAAAACCTACGCAAGCCAAAACCTACGCAAGCCATTACGCACGGTGCTCCGCTGTTGATCCCATAGAGTCATTTTAACCCCTTTCCTGCCCAGTGGACGCAGATTGTGTTGTCAGATCATTGTGAATCCAGCGTCTGGGGCTGACCGTTAACCCCCCCAAAAAAAAAAGTGAAATACAAAGTGTTTTCAGCTGTGGGCACAGATCAAAATTGAGCACAAAACAAGTGCAAGAGGCATAGATCCTCATGAGCCCCCCGCAAATGTGGGGGCTTATGAGGATCTATACCTCTTGCAGTTGAGGGAGGGGGGAGGGGGGGTCAATTTTCTCGGCAGTGACCCTGTCACGCCAAGCTTAGGTCACAAGTTAGACACGCTGGCAGTTGTAACGAGCATTTTGACGATGAGTTGTAATCACGCTGGCGGTAAATGACGTGAAATACACACTTCACTGCAGTGAATCACGTTTCCAATCGTCTGCCGTTTGTAATGAATCAAGACATATTAAATGTATCATACATCCGCTTGATTGAGTGTCGAGTCACGGCCGTTAGCTTTTCTCCCTCCTATCCCGGCTCTGCCCTGGGGGACTTGGGTGGGGTTAACTACTTTTTAGTTCCCAGGGTCACCCTGGTCAGCCCCACAGGGTGGGTTTTCCTCTCTATTTTGGGGCATGTGTTTCTGTCTACCCTTGGTCCATTCACCTGTATTTTCCTATTTTAAACTCTCCCTACTGTCTGCGCTGCCTGTAGCTCTTGATATTGGATGCGTGTTGCTAAATGGTCTTAGCTTTATTTAGGCCCCATATCGTAGGTTTATTTAACGTATTGAACCGGCTGGCGACATACATTCAATATTCTGTTGTTGTTGTTTTTTTTTTGTTTTTTTTTTTTCACAAGCAGTGCAGGCACGTCCTGAGAAAGCCTTGTTGCTGTCGGGACGTTAAGCAATGTACAATCAAACAACCAATCTCCCTCCTCGCTGAATCACACCTTTTTTTCTGAATGCCGCGGTGCACTCGCTCGCTTGAATGTGATGTTTGCTGATTTGCCTGTGAAAAACCATTTGGTCTAAACAGCATCTCTAAGAAGTCCCTCAGCTATCCCCACCCCCACCCCTTTAGTCATTCAGGCCTCCCTTCCGCCCCCACCCCCACCCCTCTCCACACACACACACACACACACACACACACACACACACACAGGACTGAACAGAATTGTAAAAAATCGTCGGCTCATATTATTTTGTTGTGATGTTTCGGAAGCTTGCTTTTACTTTGCAAACGTCCCAGCTCCTTAATTCTATCATTACTTAATCCCTATTAAATGATTAAATATAAACATTTGCAAGGCAGCCTATTCTGGAGATGCGTCTTATTAGCTCTATTAGACAGTTCCTTACCTCAGAGGCTACAAAAACTCTGGTTTGTTCCGCATTTGTTCCGTCTCACATTGACTATGCCAACTAAACTCTTATCTGGATGCCCGCAGTATCTATTCAGTTTGATCGGCTCCTGAGAGTCCAAAATTCAGCCGCACGTCTGGTCATGAAAGCGAAAAAGTCAGACCATGTGTCCCCCATCCTGCACGCTCTCCACTGGTTGCCAGTAAAGGAGAGAGTCAAACACAATGTCTCGTCCATTTGTCATGTTTCCCTTTCTGGCACTGGACCCACTTATCTCTCAGAGCTCCTTTTCGGTTATATCCCTTCGAGGCAATTGCGCAGTTCGTCTAGAGAAAGTATATAGGAGAATACAACGACACCCATTTCAGAAACAATTGATTTATTTAATCCTTTCCGTAAATAAACAAACGCACTTGACCAAATTCATTTAACAGCATTATTTGCCCAGTCAGGTCCCCCAACCCCTTGGAAACAAAAGGCTAGTTAAAATATCTTCCCGAGAAATACACACCACCCACCCCCCCCCCCCCCACACACACACACACCCCCCACACCCCACCACTCAATGCTGTCAGAGTTGGCCTTCCTGAGAAATAGTGTCTACTTCCTGTTCATACCACCATTGTAAACAATAGTCCTCTGTGCCCAAATAGTGTCTCTCTCTCTCTCTCTCTCTCTCTGCACACACAAAACAAATTAGCATTCCTTTTTGTGTCAACGCTTCAATGTATGTCACTAAACCACTATGTCATTTTTCTTACTCTGGGGCAAACCAAAAATATAGAACAAATCTCTAATATAGGTTATTTCTTAAATGTGGAACACCACGTCGTTCGTAAATGAAACGTCCAACGTGAAAATTTATCTGTGAAAAGTTTTCACTTCACACATCGTGACTGCTTCGACGCACACGGACATTGCGCTGTTGAACAATCGGCCTTTGTGCTCAAGACTGACGCGTGATGAAACCAGATTCCTGTTGGGTGCAGTTATTGCCGTCATAACCTGTAGGTAGAGACAGCTGCTGTGTAGTCATTGTTAGTTTACAAGATTGCATCTATTTCATAAGCAGAAAGTTGGGCTTGAAAATTGGTTGTGAAACGGTTTCCTGTTTTCGCTCCAGTGGGTGACAATCAGCCTTTCATACAGTTATTTATTACCCTGTCGCGTGATGCCTTTAAATTGAAACCCACAACTTTAATCCCGGGAGAGACCTCAATTATTCAATTTAGTATACACCCCATCATGTTTACAAGTGTTTTAGATCACTCGAGGAGAAAATCGGGGAGTGAGTTGTTAGTTTGAACCAGATCACGGACATTGCCTTGTCCTGTTATGCATTTAAATTGAAACCAGATCACGGACATTTGTGTTGCGTGCTGTTTACCCAACCAACATGATAATGGCGGACCTATCTGTGATTTTAGACCTTGCAGCTTCTGGGCGTAAGGTCTAAAATCACAGACCGCACACCGTCACTGACGTCCAAGTAGGGAGAAAATAAAACCAGACAAGCTTTTCGTAGTCATTATTATAAGGCTTGTGGTGTGAGTGGTTAGTTTGAAACCCCTTTTATAACCAGAAAGGCAAGCATAGTGTTTTTGTACAAACAGATTATATTGTGTTTTTAAAATGGACTTAATGACGCACGATTCACATTGCGGCCTATTTTGTGGCGCCACTTCGTGTGGGAAGACTGAATTTGTTCTTAACCTCTTACAAACAAGATACCTTCATCATTTCGAAAACATTGTAATATTTTGTCCTACAATCAAACACAACAAAGCTTATCACAACCGTTCATTCATTTGGACTGACAGCAACATATACTTAGTTGACCCTGAGAAAAAACTGAATGACTACCTACAATATTTTTACAAGCAATTTGAAGGACAGCCAACATTGTTTATTGTTGATGACTGTTCTGCAGAGAAAGACATTGTCAAAAAGAGAAACATATTAGCAGAACTTGCCTTCAGTGGCAGACACGCAAATGTTAGTGTATGGATTCTCACTCAGAAATATAATGCTGTACTGAAAGATTTTCGAGAACAGTTAAAGTTTATCTGTTTGTTTTACTGTAAGGATCGTGACAGCTTTGAAGACTGTCTCAGAGAAAACGATGTTATACCAAATAAACATGAACGTGATGATGTAAAAAATAAACTGAAATCAACTAAACATCTAAAGCTCATTTTAAAGACAGATCAGCCCACTGGATATGGGTTAGTAAATTAATTTATACTTTTGGGTTTGTCTATAAAAATGACGGACGGACAAGAGGATCAAAATTGGCCTATTGGTAAATTCATGGATATTACATCGAGTTTCAGGGGTTTTATGCTTATTAGTGACTTAAAAACACAAGTTAGACGCCCTTTTTCAGAACTCCCATCACCGATGAAGATATACATGACATATAGTTTTTATCTCGGATATTCTAATACTTTTCCATGTTATAATAATAGGACAAATGATTTTTTAGTTTATGATGCTAAATCTGACTGGTTTAAGATTATGTGTTTACAAATACACCATCAAATAAAAAAAGAAAATAAAAATGTTAAATTTATTACTGTTAATAAAACAATATTACACATGCAAAAGATTGAACATGATACAACAGAAGACATACCAGGAAAGTAGCTTATTTGTTGGTAATTAATTTTGTCTATTATATAGGTTTTAGTCAATAAAGTGCCATTTTCATTATATAATTTTCTATTTATTTTTTTGTCGGACAAATAAAAAAGATGGACAACCGTCAAAGATTAAGAAACGTGTTTCACACAACTGACTTACCTATATATAATATTTACAATGTCTATGAATCAATAGAAAGATCTTTTTTAGTCATACAAAATAACCTTCTTTCTGATAGTGTAAAGATTCAGATTGTTGCAAAAATAGAATTCATCAGAGATGTTGGTAAAGTTATTGTAACGTATATCTCGACAAGGCAGCACACAGTTAATTCGAGAAGAGAACTAGAGAAAGTGTTTAGAGAAAGATTGTTACCAGACTTCCATGAAGCAATTGACAGAGCAGAAATGCAAGGGTCTGGCTGGCATGAAGGCCTTGTACATGAACTACAACTAAAGCAGTCAAGATATCATCCTATTTTAGGCAAATCATGGATACCACTTCCAACTGAGGTTGCAAAAAAAAAGGCTGTCGTCAATATTCAGAACAATGATAATTTATGTTTCATGTGGTGTGTGCTTTCTAAACTTCATTTTGTAAAAACAAAACCTGAACGTGTATCTAACTATACCAATTTTATAAACGAACTCAACTTCAGTGGCATTGAGTTCCCTGTTAAAATAGAGGACATAGACTTGTTTGAAAAACTAAATCCTGGTATATCTGTGAATGTGTATGTGTGGGAAAATGAGTCAGAGAATAAGTTACAGCCAATTAGAGTATCACCAATTGCCCCAACATATGGACAGTCAGAAGATAAACATGTTGATATGTTGCTAATAAGCTCTGGTGATAACTTTCACTACACAATTATCAGAAATATGTCACGACTAATTCATAATCATGTATCAAAACACAATGGCAAACAGGAAATATGTAAAAGATGCTTACAAAGGTTCTCCTGTATAAAAATGGCACATAAGCATACCCAGCACTGTAGGTCGGCTGATGACATTCAAACAATACTTAGGTATCCAGATCCTGGCAGCAAGGTTTATTTCAAGAACTATGTTAATCAACAAAAGCTGCCATTTGTAGTATACGCAGATTTTGAATCACTCGTCGTTCCATATGAAGGTCCAATTCCAGAGTCATTACCAAAGACTATAAAATTGAGTGACCAAGTGGTGTGTTCTTTTGGATACATTCTTGTTAGGTCAGACGGTCTTCATTCAGAACCTGTTATCTACAGGGGTGAAAATGCAGCTTGTCTGTTTTTAACAGAAATGAGACATCTGTATTACAATATCTCACAACATGTCAGATGCCTTTGGTAATGACAGAAGAAGACAAACTGAAATTTGATACAGCTGAGATGTGTTGGATTTGTGAACAGCCTCTGGGAGGTGATAAAGTTCGTGACCACGATCACATAACTGGGCGTTACAGAGGTGCTGCACATGGTGATTGTAACTTGAAATTAAAAATAGATCCTAAGACATACAAGTTACCAATCTTTTTCCACAATCTGAAGGGATATGATTCACACATCATCATGCAGGCTGTTGATGAGTCTTACAGAAAAATTAGTTGTATTGCCCAGACAACTGAGAAATACTTGACTTTTAGGTTAGATAAATTAGCATTTTATGACTCCATGCAACATCTGTCTTTAGGGTTGGCTAGTCTAGCAGAAGGACTGACTGAGTATCCAATAACAAGTAAATATTTTGAGCCAGAATTGATTAAGAAAGGAGTCTATCCATATGAGTACATCAGTGACTGGGTAGTGTTTGAAGAAAGGAGACTGCCTCCAAAAGAGAAATTTTATTCTACACTAATTGGTAAAGGTATTTCTGACTCTGAATACCAACACGCACTTAATGCGTGGGATAAATTAGGGTGTGAAACTATTGGTGACTACCATGACCAATACTTGAAAGCTGACGTTTGCTTGCTAGCAGACGTATTTGAAAGTTATCGTGAAAAGGGTTTGTTACATTACAAGCTTGACCCTGCCTGTTACATAACTAGTCCTGGCATGACATGGGATGCATTTTTGAAATCCAGTAAGATATTTATAGACCTGTTGTCTGATCGGACGATGGGTGAAATGGTGGAACGTGGATTGAGGGGAGGCATTAGTCTAGCAGCAAACAATTATGGCAAGGCCAACAACAAATATCTTGACGACTTTGACCCCTCAAAGCCAATGTCATTTATTACGTACGTGGACGCTAACAATTTGTACGGATTCGCGATGTGTGAATTGTTGCCATTAAAAAACTTTTGTTTGTATGATTTGTCACAGTATGGTATAAAAAAATTAACAAAATATATTATGGCTCGAGGTCAAAATGATGAAAAGGGTTGGATCTTTGAAGTAGACCTGGAGTACCCACACCACCTACATGATTACCACAATGATTATCCATTAGCAGTTGAGAAACTGAGTTTAACGGGGAAAAAAGAAGACACCAAACTTGTACCAAATTTAAATGATAAATTCAATTACGTGTGTCACTATCGCTTGTTACAGTTTTACATCAGACATGGGTTAGTACTAAAGAAAGTTCACAGAGGTATTCAATTTGATCAGAGTGCTTTCATGAAAGATTACATAATGAAGAACACCACATTGCGTGCCAGAGACGGCAACACTGCATTTGACAAAGACTTCTTTAAGCTTATGAACAATGCTTGTTTTGGTAAGACAATGGAAAATCCTCATCACAGAAAAGATGTGAGACTAGTCGCAACTGAATCAGGTGCAATTAAACTTACAGGTAAGCCCCAGTACACAGGGTATAAAGAATTTCATTCATCATTGTATGCAGTGTCACTCAAAAAAAAGATTGTTAAACTAGACAAGCCAGTATTTATTGGTATGTCAATTCTTGAATTGTCAAAACTGTTGATGCTTGAATTTTATTATGATTACTTCAAACCAAAGTATCCTGAGTGTCGTCTGCTATACACTGACACTGACTCTATGATCATAGACGTATGTACTGAAGACTTTTATGAAGACATGAAAACAGAGTTACACATGTATGACACGTCTGATTATCCTAAAGATCACCCACTGTTTAGCACACAAAACAAGAAAGTGCCTGGTAAGTTTAAAGATGAACTAAATGGTGTGCCTATAGTTGAGTATGTTGGACTGAGAATCATTGCTGTTCAATCTGCGTCTGCCTTGTACAATGCAGCAAAACTTTCTGAAATGGACGAGGCACATGAGTAATTCTCATGAGGGTTCAGTTCAATTCACAGTTAATGCACTTTGAAATATGCAGCTGTGTTCCTCAGACTGAGTTGATTTTTCAATTCAGTACTTATGAAGACAGCCTGGAAGGTGAAGACAGAAGAGAGATAACAACCAACCGGGTTGTCGGTCCTCTCCAGCTAAAAACCTCGCCACACACTTTTCTCTCAGCTATTTTACAATCTTTATTTTAGAGCGTGGACCAAAATTTATTGTAAAATTTTAGACTGCTACGCAAGCTGATTCGTGTAAAACAAAGAGAAGGTGGCCAGAGAAAAGGTAAAATAATAAATAAATAAATAAATTAATACGTCTCAACTTAAGCTTCTTTCGGAAAGAAAGTGGAAAGACTTCGCCCACAGGTACGATGTTTCAGACTAAAAAGTTGTGCAGTTGTAAAACATAACAGTACATCGCTCTTGAGATTTAACAAACAAGTGTATTTGAAACTGCCGTCGCCATTTCAGTTTCAGGAATACAGACGTAAATGCCAGTACATTTACTTTTAAATATTTCCTTAAGCCCTTGAATCCTGCTTATACTTTCGTTACTTACGTCGATAACCAGGAAGGGGAGCGCTCTTCTATTGACTGTGATTACGAACTGTCAGTATCACTCACATCACACATCAATGGCGAACTCTACTTCTCTGTTACATTAACATGCATAGATAACGCCAGGAGTGCATGACCCTTCCTACGTTTGCTGTATGCCTTTTGGCCAAATGGGAGGGGGCTGTTCTCAGTCTGTCTACTCCGACAGTGTCAGGGCGATATGGCATGGTTGGTTTCAGCTCCGTGCCTCACTTTCGCGATATTTACCAGCTGTGGTTTAACTTGCGGCAAATTGCTGGCTCGGACTTTGTCGCAAGACTGACTGGCGTTGGCTGAGTGAGTTAAAAACGAAAGTCAAGCTGTCACAAGAAGAATAGATGCTCATTCGCTAGCTTTGCTGTTGAGATCTGGAGTAGTTGTCATCCGTGTCCAAATACATGTAGATCTATGCCCTTTGCAAAGTTGCGTGAGCACAATTTTGATTGTGAAACGAAACTTGTCAGTCTCATTGAGCCGCACAGATCCTCCCTGTGTGTGCAGACTCTTGTTTTACTTAGACTAGGCCTACTCAGTTACTCTGTACTGTCGCTGAGAGTAGTTCTTTGCTCGGAATAACCGTGCTGATGCCATACATTTCCAGAGGCATAGATGATAATGGACCCGTACGAACTGGAGAACCTCATGAGTCTCGTAAAGGTTGAATAGGTGAAGGAGGGTCTATGCCGCCATAAAGATCTCGTATGATAGCAACATGCTTACGTCAGCTAGAGGCTTAGACCCGCCTGGCCTATTCATCCTCATATACCAGGTATAATACCGTGGGCGACAGTAACGGAGTAGGCCTACCGCTGAAACGCACAGTGGTTATGAAGATCTATGTCTCCACAGGCCAATAGAGTTAATCGGATAAATTGTGTCCAGTCTAAGTAAAACAAAGCCAGCCGGCCAGAGTCCGCACACACAGCGAGGGACCGCGCTTCCCGCCAAAACAATTGAGGCGTGATTTCTCTTTGTGCTAAGCTTTGTCTACTTTGAACCCACTGAGTACAGATCCGCATGCTCCTTATAGCCTGAGTGATGCCCATGAGCTCCTGCCGCAAGTCACATGAGGATCCGTGCGTCTCATTAAGACTGACTCCACGTTTCGTTTCGCGTTCCGGCAAAATTGTGCTCTCGCAAGTTTGCAAAAAGAGCATAGATATACATATGTTCGGACACCCGGAAAGGTCACGGCGTGGAGACAGCAGTGCTGAGTGTTCTAAATGACTTGCTTTGTCTTAAAGCAGATCAGAGACTTGTGGCCCTGTTGGATCTCAGCGCTGCTTTCGATACGCTGGACCATTCCATTCTCATGAAGAGGCTTGAAATCACTTTTGGCGTGTTCTCTCTTGGTTTGAATCTTACGTGGCGATCGGTACCAGTTTGTAGGTGTAAAGACAGTGTCTCTAGACCTTCCATTCTGGAGTTTGGAGTGCCTCAGGCAGGGCTCTGTCTTAGGCCCTGTATTGTTTACGTTGTAGTCACAACCGCCGCTGTCAAATGTCAGCCATCAGTGTTCTTATCATAAGTATGCAGATGACACCGAAATCTGTCGGCAGAGTAGTCCACCTGGGGAATTTCAGTCTGTTGAAACTGGCATCAAGTCTTGTGTTGACGATGTCACGACATAGATGGACAGTAACAAACTTATATTAAACCCAGAAAAATAGAGTTACTGCCCGTTGGCGAAACTAGACCACGTAATCCCTGAAAGACCTTCGCTGGCTTCCAATCCAGTCCCGCATACGCATAAGATTGCGACCCTTTCATACCGCCATTTTGAGGGCAGTCTTCCTTCATACCTTTCCTCCAGTCTGATCACTTAGCCCTCTCGCTCACTGCGTTCATCAGTCGGGAGAGACACGTCTCAAGTTCCTAAGTACCATCTCAAATCTGCCGGTGAACGCTCTTTCAGATGTACTGCTCCTTTAGTTTGGAATTCCTTACCGACTGCGCTGAGAAGTGCCCCCCCCCCCCCCCTTTTACGCAGTTCAAAGCAAAGTTAAAAACTTACCTTTTCTCGCAGACTTTCGTGTGATCTCTACGGTTTTACTGCAGACTCTCTCTCTCTCTCTCTCTCTCTCTCTCTCTCTCTCTCTCTCTCTCTCTCTCTCTCTCTCTCTCTCTCTCTCTCTCTCTCTCTCTCTCTCTCTCTCTGTGAGCGTGCGTGTGCGTGCGTATGTGCGGGCGTTGAGCGAGTGCATACATGCGTCAGTGTGTGGTATGTGTATGTTTACATGTCTATGTCATTTATGTAGTAGATGTAGCAACGGCAAGTTTGAAAACTGGTCCTGTTACCAATAACTTCTACCGTTGGAAAATAAAGGTTCATTGTTCATTGTTCTCTCTCTCTCTCTGTGTGTACGTGCGTGTATGTGTCGTCTTTTTGCCTGCGCTTTACGTTGCTCCACCTCGCGCTGGGACCATACGGCGTTGAGGCGCGTCCCCTGGGTGGTGGATAGGGGGTCCCTCGTGAGAGGGGTGCACCGAATGAAATAAGGTGCCGTGAACCAACATGGTCTAAGGGAAGGTGACCCCGACAGAAAACCCCTGGTCCTCCTAGTAAGGGGGTTGGGCGTGGGGGTAGCTTCCCCACCCTGCAAAAAAGGAAATAGCTACAAAAACGCCGACGAAAAGACTAACAGTAATTCCATTCCTGGAGGAGGAAGGTTCTTCTACCAGAAGACTTATGACGTCCTGTGGTGAAAGCCGGAAGTCTTCGGAAGCCACAGGACCGAGCCGCCTCTCTCTATCCAGGGATACAACCATGGGCACATGGAACGTCAAGACCATGTACCAGAGCGGCAAGGCCACCCAGATAGCAGCGGAAATGCAAAAGTACAACCTTTCCCTGCTAGGTATCAGTGAAGCCAGATGGACGCAGTCTGGCCAGAAAAGGCTGTTAAGTGGGGAGATGATTCTGTATTCAGGTCATGAAGAGGAGAATGCCCCCCCATACAGAAGGTGTAGCATTCATGCTGTCGCCAGTGGCACAGAGCGCGCTGATGGGCTGGGAACCTCTTGGGCCAAGAATTATCACAGCAGCCTTTAGAACCAAGAAAAAGCTCAAGCTGAATGTCATCCAGTGTTGTGCGCCCACTAATGACAGTGACGAGGAAGAGAAACAAGAGTTCTACGACCGACTCCAGAGTGCCTTGGACAAATGTGCGGAGCGAGACATCACCATCGTCATGGGCGATTTTAATGCCAAAATAGGGGAGGACAACACTGGTTACGAAGAGGTGATGGGGAGACAGGGACTATGCTCGGAGATGAGTGAGAACGGGGAGAGGTTTGTAGACTTTTGTGCTCTAAACCGACTTGTCATTGGAGGCAGCATCTTCCCACACAGAAGAATACACAAAGCAACTTGGGTCTCACCTGACCATACAACAGAGAACCAAATAGACCATATCTGCATTAGCAAGAAATTTAGAAGATCCCTTCAAGATGTTCGAGTGAGGAGGGGAGCAGATGTCGCCTCCGACCACCATCTGCTTACCTTAAGAATGAAGCTCAAGCTAAAGAAAAGCCGCACAGAGACAACAAGAAGACAGCGCTATAATGTAGGCCTCCTGAGAGAAACTGGAGTTAGAGAAGAGTTTAAACTGGTGCTGTCCAACCGGTTTCAAGCGCTGCAGGAGCTAGTAAATGAAGAGGAGGCGGTCACCACAGAGCAGCAGTGGAAAGCAGTTAGAGAGGCGCTGAACTCAACCTGCAAAGACACTGTAGGGTTCAGGAAACACCATCACAAGGACTGGCTGTCGGCACAGACCTTGAAGAAGATAGAAGTGAGGAAGCAGAAGAAAGCAGCTGTCAACAGCAGTCGCACAAGAGCAGCCAAAGTAAGGGCACAGGGGGAATACTCGGAAGCCAACCGCGAGGTGAAGAGGAGTATCAGGGCAGACAAGAGGGCCTACACAGACAGCCTGGCAGCAGAGGCAGAAAAGGCAGCAGGCAGCGGCAACATGAAACAGCTCTACGACATTACCAGAAGATTGTCAGGCAAGTATGGCCATACAGAAAGACCAGTAAAAGACAAAGAAGGCAAGCCTATTGAGGACAGAGCAGACCAACTCGACAGATGGGCCGAGTATTTTGAAGAGTTACTGAACAGACCGAGCCCACCCGACCCCCCAGACATCCAGCCGGCAGAGAGCGACCTACCCATCAGCTGTGACAGACCCAGCCGGGAAGAGATCAGAAGAGCAGTGGCATTCTTGAAGAACGGCAAAGCAGCAGGCCCAGATGGCATCCCAGCGGAGTCTCTGAAAGCAGACCTAGAGACAACAGTGGAGATGCTGTACCCACTGTTTGGAAAGATCTGGGAAGAGGAGGTGATGCCGGCTGACTGGAAGGAGGGGTACCTAATCAAGCTTCCCAAGAAAGGCGACCTCAGCAAGTGTTCCAACTACAGAGGAATCACCTTGCTGTCAGTACCAGGAAAGGTCTTCAACAGGATCATCCTGGAGAAAATGAAGAGCTCCGTTGACCCCCAGCTGAGAGACCAGCAAGCAGGATTCAGGAAGAACCGATCATGTACAGACCAGATCGCCACTCTCCGCATCATCGTGGAACAGTCTCTGGAGTGGAGCTCCCCGCTGTACGTCAACTTTGTGGATTATGAGAAAGCATTTGACAGCGTGGACCGAGAGACTCTGTGGAAACTCCTACGACACTACGGTGTACCCACAAAGCTCGTCCGCCTGATCAAGAGCAGCTACGATGGCATGACATGTCGCGTGATCCACGAAGGGCAGTTCACCAGGGAGCTCCAGGTCAGAACTGGTGTCAGGCAGGGGTGTCTGCTGTCTCCGTTCCTCTTCCTACTGGCCATAGACTGGGTCATGAAGATGACCACAGAGCACAGACGAAGTGGAATACAGTGGACACTGTGGACACAGCTTGACGACCTCGATTTTGCAGACGACTTGGCATTACTGTCCCACACTCATCAACAAATGCAGGACAAGACCACGAGGCTTGCTGACATCTCGTCCCAAGTGGGCCTCACCATTCACAAACAGAAAACAAAGACAATGAGGCTGAACGCAACCAGGGAAGAACCAGTCTTGCTTGCTGGCACCCCGTTGGAGGAGGTGGAGTCCTTCACCTATCTCGGGAGCATCATAGACAAAAAAGGCGGCACTGATGCAGATGTCAGAGCACGAATCGGTAAAGCCAGAGCAGCCTTTCTCCAGTTGAAAAAAGTGTGGAGCTCCAGAGAGCTGTCACAACACACCAAAGTCCGGATTTTCAACTCCAATGTAAAAGCAGTTCTCTTATATGGAGCAGAGACTTGGAGATTGACAAAAACCACAGTCAACAGAGTACAGACCTTCATGAACAGTTGCCTTAGAAGAATTTTGAAAATCCACTGGCCAGAGAAGATCAGCAACGTCAGACTCTGGGAGAGAACAGAGCAGATAACAGCAGAGAATGAAATTGGGCGAAGAAGATGGGGTTGGATCGGTCACAGTCTGAGAAAGCCAGCTTCCAGTATCACTAGGCAGGCATTGTCATGGAACCCCCAGGGAAAGAGGAAAAGAGGTAGGCCGAGAAACTCCTGGCGTCGAGACCTCCAAGCAGACATCAAGAGACTGGGAACCACCTGGAGTAGAATCGAAGGAGAAGCACAGGACAGGAGTTGCTGGAGGTCTCTCGTCGACGGCCTATACCCGGGTAGGGGTGACAGGCGTAAGTAAGTAAGTTTACGTTGCTCCAGCTCTTCTCTTTTTCTTGCTTACTGCCATGTTGACAACATTTGCTCAGGGAGGCATTGCCGCCGAATCCGTCAGGCCACGATCTTTCAAAATCTTGCATTTGTGAAATTCCCATCTCAAGACTGAGCTCTATCAACATTGACGTTTTGCTGGATATCATTCCCGTCGCAATGTTAACAATTTCATTGCTTGGGTGGTCATCTGGAGTGAGTGGGTTGATGCAGACTTGAAGTTTCTTTCAGATTTCTTCTTTGTCTTTTCCATCAGACTGTATTCGGGCTTGTATCTCTTCTTTGTGAACAGTCACACTATGTGATGCAGTGTTGTGTTCTCGGATTTTAGCAATGTCTCTGATGAGCATGTATGGAGACTGAGTGCCCATCTGTTCTGCGCACCAGGGTTGAGCGTGATGCCAATCAAGCCGCCTGGACCGTGCCCATATCTCATGAAAGTTGTTTTGATGAACATGTCAGACCAAATGCCGTTCCAGAGTCCAGGCTTGTGGCGCATCACGTGCTCTCCTCGGAGAAACCTGCCCAATACGTTCTTCGGCAGACGCTCCATAGACCTTAGGTAGTACAGGCTGTACCTCGCATAGTTCCGGCAATGAGCAGCGGCAACACACACACTGTGCATGCCTGCATGCGCGCACACACGGCGGCACGTATGTATGCACGCACACACACACACACACACCGACACACACACACACACACACACACACACACACACACACACACACACACACACACACACACACACACACACACACACACACACTATTTCTTACCTCTGTAGTAGCTTCTCTGCATGTTTTAGTCATATTTCTGTCCGTTTCAGCAGTTTGTGTTTTATAACTAAAAAGTACCCAAAAAACACGATTATGAACTTTAGACCATTATGGGTTTTCATACTTTTTCCAAAGTAGCTTTACCGTCTCGCACATGTGTGTAACGGTCTCCTACGTCAGTCTATGATAACCCCGATGTATGACTTCCAACAAAAGATTTGCATTTACAACGCAAATTAACATCAGCATTATTTAGTACAAATTACAACATGACATTGATAATATAGGCCAAACTAACAAATAATGGCGGAACCGCTGAGACTTAGACTTAGGTCGACTGAGCGGGACGGCCCGGGACGTGGCCAGTGCAGCGCTGCGGGGCTAAAAATTAATGACACATCTCCTATTCTTATAATATTAACAACGACAAAGAAAATGCAATTACAAGAAGTACTTTGAACGAAAAGTAAATAAAACTCCTGGAAAGATTAACAACACTGCATGATAATCAGACTGGCCATGCCACTAATCATTAGTCACCGGCGGTCGGCCGTTAAAACTCTACTGGTCAATCCTCAAATCATCTGCAGGAAGTACAACCAAAATAATTTAAACAGGTACTTACCGGTTTGTCTTGCGTGTTGGCGTGAAAACAATCCACTCAAATTAAATAATAATATCCAAAGCGATGTACGCTGGAACAATGTTTATGTGCTGACCGCTCACTGATAGCGGGCTGAAATTGTTGGTAATCAAAGCCCGAGACTAACTCAAGCTATCCGAGGAACGTAGGTACAAAGTGGGATCAGCAAGAGCGGTGATTCTCCTGAGCTCCTGCGCCTTCTGGGGCTCATGAGGATCTTTGTCTCTTTCAGTTAGGCGGTGTTCGCTTTTTCCCGAAAAAATAATGAAGGCATGCACTGCATTATGCACATTACAACCCGGTCTGACGGCGAATTCAAATTCGATCAGCATAAATCAAATTATGTGTTATATGTTGTTGAAATTGTTTGACGAGACACGGATCACGATTAGGACCCGAAACAACATAAAGCCTGCCAAAGTTTTATTACGTGTACATCAATATCAACTGCAAGAGATTAATTTCTTTTTTGAGTGATCGCGACAGGTTTACCAGTAGCTGCAGCCCCACCGACCCATGAACTGCGCGTCAATCGTCACTTTCAGAGGTCTACTCGCATACACGGCGGGAGTCAGCAAGAGACGTAGATTTTTGTAAGCCTCCTCTCAGCGGAACCTCATGAGATTCTATGCGTCTTGCAGATGCTGAGTGTCTTGCCGGCGCTTTCGGGATAGGCTGGTGTATGGTTTACCGCGTAAGCTAAAACCAAACAGCGAGTTTTATTTTTTCTTTAATTAATTTTAATTAAAAATGCTCAAGGATGACAGAGTGTCATCAGGCGGATATGTAATCTGTATGCATCAGGGAAGTGAAAACCACTGAAAATTTTTATGTGGACGTTAGAAAGAGGTATCAGAGGCTTCTTCCAGACTAACACTCGCAAACGACCTGAACGTGTTTTTTACGGTCGTTTTGACAGACAAAACAACCACCCCGTTTCTGTGCCACCCCCGCTTAGTTCCGATGATAATTTTCTTGTGGTGTGTGAAACGGACGTGAGGTGGCTTCTCAGTCGTTTGAATGTGCGTAAGGCAGCAGGCCCTGATGAAATTTCTCCTGGCCTTTTGCGTTACTGTGCCGACCAGCTCTCGGGCGTTCTCACAGTCATATTTAACTGGTCTTTACAGGCATGCCGCAAGGTTCCACACTGTCTCAAAAAGTCAACTATTACTGATCCCAGTACCAAAAAAGGCAACCGCCGTCAGTACCCTTCACGCCTGTACAGGCCTGTGGCATTGACCTCCGTCATAATGCCGAAAACGCTCGAGCGGCTGATTCTGCAGCACATCAAGTTTGTCATGCCCCCCCTCCCTCGATCCTTATCAGTTTGCTTACCGCGCGAACCGATCAGTAGAGGACGCTGTGTCGCTAGGACTGCTCTATATTCTGCAGCATCTGGAGAAGCCAAATATGTATGTTAGGCTGCTTTTTGTTGATTACAGCAGCGCATTCAACACTATCATACCGTCCAAACTGCATGAAAAGCTGCTGCACCTTGGCTTCGCACAGTCCATCTGTAACTGGGTTATGGATTTCTTGTTAAACAGACTCCAGATTGTCAAGATCGGTTCGTGCGGTCAGAACTGTGCTCAGCCGTGTCAGTTCCCTACTCTTGTTCAATGTGGACATGTATCCCAGTCTTTGACCTTGAGTACGGGAGCTCCCCAAGGATGTGTTTTATCCCAATTGTTTTTTTTTTTTTAAAAACACACGACTGTGTATCCCACTATGATAGCACACGCATAGTGAAATTTGCTGATGATACGACAGTCAAGGGTTTTGTACATAACAATGACGAGAGTGCATATCGCGATGAGGTAGACATGTTAGTAGGCTGGTGTTCTGACAACAACCTGGATCTGCATGTTGGTAAGACCAAGAAAATTATAATTGATTTCAGGAAAAAGAACTTTAAACTGACCCCCTTCCCTTAACCATCCAAGGAAACGATATTGAAATTATTGAAACGTTAAAGTTCCTGGATACTTTTATCTCGCATGATCTGAAGTGGGAGAAGAATATTGAACAGCTAGTAAAGAAAGCCCAGCAGCGCCTGTTTTTTCTTCGGCGGTTGAAGTCTTTTGGCGTCAGTCAGCAGATCATGGTGCAGTTTTACCGCGCTGCCATTGAGAGCATTCTTACCTTCTCAATGACGGTGTGGTATGGCAGCGCAACCGACGAAGCCCGCAAGAAACAAAATATAGTGATCAAAACAGCATCTCATATTGTTTGAAGCGCGGATCTCCTCTCGCTGGAATCGCTGTACCACGCACGCACCATCAAGAGAGCGAGCTCCATCATACATGACGAGCACCATCCTGCACATAGCCTGTTCGAGCCCTTGCCATCTGGCTCACGCTTTAGATCCATTAAGGCCAAAACCACTCGTTTTCAGAAGAGCTTTAATCCCTTGGCTGTTCAGGCCCTGTCTAGTGTGGCTGTGATATGATTTAACTCAGCAGATTGACTCAAAGTCCCTTTAGAATTACCTACAGCCCATCTTAGTTGTTTATAGTTCTTATATGTTCCATTAAACCTCTTCTTAAACAAGATATACAGTTTTACAAATAAATACGAATTTAGCTAATCTGTTCTCGTTGCGGCTCACTTGGCGGTCTTTGTTGTCATAATATGTTTATTATGCTATATATTTATTTTATTTCACTTACTTAGATGTGTGTGCAGTAGTAGAATGACTGCTATACATATGTGTGTTTTGTTATTTTAGAGGCAGCTTGATTGTGATGTATGTATGTTTTATGTGTTGATGTTAACTCATTCTACCCCAACACCGAAATCCCAAAATTTTGCTGTTGTCCTCTGAAGACTGCATTGAAGTGCAAGACACAGATCGACCATGATAGTTCAAGGGTGATGCCAGAATAGCTTGGCGCCCATAGGCGCCAAGCTATTCTGGCATCACCCTTGAACTATCATGGTCGATCCTTATCTTGCTGTTGTGTGTCTGGGGTAGAATGAGTTAATATGGACGCTCGTCAGGCTATGCCGCAAAACAATTCATAATGTTTATGCATATGGCAATAATGTTATGTTATCTTATGTTATGTTATGTTATCTTATCCTATCTTATCTGAGGTATTTGTTGTTCGCTGTGTAGTCCTACATTCTTCACCTAGACAGGTTTCCGTGTGCGCTGCGATGTCGGAAACTCGAATAGGCCGCCAAAATGCTCTCGTCAGTCTGCGAGAAACGGCTGCACATTAGGTCAGCGTAAAGCATAGAGCCTCACGAGGCCCTGCGTACAACTGTTGCTTATGAATATCTGTGCCATTTTGCTGCCTTGCGGTGTTTGTGATTAAGGTAATGTATGGTAAACGAACGGTGTTAGAACAGATAGAATTTACTTGATAGTTTCTCGCGGCGTCCAAGTTGTATGACTGCCGGTTTTCAGTATCTGTCCTATTAATGATAAATACTTCTATTTTCCACAACTGAATTGAGAAAAGTGACTTAGTTAATGACCTTGCCTAACAAATATTATAAAGTTAATGGCCATGGAGGGCGCATAAAGGCTATTCCTACTGGAGATGCGCGCATGTTTGTCAGTGTGTGTGTGTGTGTGTCAGTGTGTGTGTGTGTCAGTGTGTGTGTGTGTGTGTGTGTGTGTGTGTGTGTGTGTGTGTGTGTGTGTGTGTGTGAGAGAGAGAGAGAGAGAGAGAGAGAGAGAGAGAGAGAGAGAGAGAAAGAGAGAGAATGACGTCATATTTAGAGTATTATGTCAGTGTCTGCGTGGCGACGGAGTTGCCTCTTTTAAGTCACTGCCACTGTCTGACTTTCTCTAGAAGCAACGGTTTTTTTAGTGTTTTAATTTTTTTTTCTGAAAATAATTAATTATTACTAAAGAAGTTAATAGGATACCAAGCGGGCTAACAAACACATCACTCTAATGTCTTTCTCCAAACCAGCTATATGCAATCGTTCAAGTAAATATGACAAAAATTATGGACACTAATCTGGGTCAACCGACTTCCTATAAACGGTTGTTTATGTCTTCAATGAGACATTCAATTACAATATGCTCGGAGGTTCTCTTAGCCACCCACTTAAGAAAGTATTTCGCCAAGTTTCAAGCTTGTGTGTAGACGGAGAAATATCGGAGATTCTCTTGTTTACATACATATGCACACACATACATACATACGCACATACATACATAATTAAGCACAAATCGCGCTTCGCGCCAAATGTACGTTCAGCAGCGAGGTTAGCCGCGTAACTAGACATGACGTAATTTTTATCTTGTTACTTCAATTGTTAGAGGTTTAGCCTGCCTGCCTTTGACATCATGGACTGCTATTAAACTGATTCGCCCAACCGCGACCGCCATAAAAGTCCCTTCTATAAATAGAAGGGACTTAATAATATGAACAACTCTAAATGTTCCTAAAAAAAAATTTAAAAAAAAAAAACGCACGCGAGCTCCAAACAATACGGTAGACTTTGGGATGAAATCCTCACTGATCTTGTTACCGCATACTAGGCAATCGTAACACAGTAGCAAGCGCTGCTGATAAGCGCTGTGACGCGTTACTCTGACACTGAAACGGTACAAGTAGTATGATAAACTTACAAGTCAGTCTCCTTTATAACGCTGCTCGCATGAGCCGTGAAGTAAACATGTTTTATCCGCGACTGCGTATTCACTGGAATTACTAAAAATTTCCACTGCATTTATGCAGGCGTGAGAAGAAAGAGAAACCTGCTAACCTTCTGCTCTTGGGTCCGTGCGCGGCCAACTTAACCCCTTCCCTGCCACAGTAGGTAGCCTACATTTTTGTTTCTCAGTGAAATCTTTGTTCAGTCGTTCCACGACCGAAAGGCCACGGTAACACCGTCCAACATGGACAGACACTGGCACGGTCTCAGCAAGAGGCATAGATCCTCATGAGCCCCCGCTGTCGCGGGGGCTCATGAGGATCTATGTCGCTTGCAGTTGGATAGGGTTTACTTCCTCTCGGCAGTGAAGGAGTTAAACAGACGTCGGCCCGAAGACGGACTTTTTGGCGCATCAGTCCCGCCGCCCCGCGCAGAATGCAGGACCCATTTCTGCTCAAGTGTACACATCTCTGCCGGATTGTTCTCTGAGCGCAGCGACTGAGAATTTTTTTGCTTGGGGTTAAAAACTAGCTTTCAGCAAAGGCGCTAGGACTGGCTGCTGAACATTACGGCCCTGCGCGTTGCCCCAACCACTTTGGAAGCAGAGGTCGTCACGGTATCAACCCTTTTGCTGTCGGTAGCGATTCCGGGCTTGTCGCGATGATTCACTGATGTAGGTCGGAATCTTCGCGACAAAAACCGCTACCGACACCCGACTGAGCAGTACACTATTGCCCAAGCCGACCTGTACAAACTGCCTTCACTTGGAAGCCATGTTACATTTTCAACTCCATCAAGTTGAGAGAGAGAGAGAGAGCATTGCAAGCTGAGCTGAGCACATCCTGCACCAGACCGGAGCCACAGACTTGAGTCTGGCGAGACTACCAGCATCAACCCCCCGGACACTAACGTACGCACGTGATTGAGGCCGAGACGGTTGTGGCAAGGGAAAACGCGGCCGACTGTTTGTCTGTGGGAAGAAAAAGAAAAAGAAAAACGCCAAAACATGACGAGCAGTGGAGGAGGGAAAGCCGTCAAAATGCCCGCGATTAAGTATCCTGCACATTTGCCTCGTTTGGTGAGTCTTTACCTTAACAAACGCCACCCAACTACACTGAAGAAGTGTAGATCCTGACTGATGAGCCCCCTCATTTGCGTGGACAGAATTCATTCATTCATTCATTCATTCATTCATTCATTCATTCATTCATTTTAGTTAGTTAGTCCGATAGTTAATTCATTCTTTCATTACATGTAGCTCATTCAGCCCGACGCACGTATTTCCCAAATTTTGGAGGCGTCATCTATCGACTATGCACCTGTTGCAGGAGATGGATCGACCATGATAATTCAAGAGTAGTGCCAGATTAGTTTGGCGCCCGACAGGCGCCAAAGCTAATCTGGCACTACCCTTGAATTATCATGGTCGACCCATCTCCTGCTGCAGTGCGTCAGGGCTAATTAATTAACTAATTTCAGTTAGTTAGTTAGTTAGTTAGTTTTACACCCATCGAGTATTGATCTTAAACGGGCGGCGTTTGAGAAATTGTGTCCCAGCTGTGATAGGTCAACGGCTGTGTCCCATTAGTTCATGGCCTCCATAGTGACCATGCTAATCGGACACTACCGTTGAACTGGCTGGTTACGTAGATGGGTTGTTGTTTGGATGGTTGGATAGATGGATAATTGATGGATGGGTGGATACTGGTTGGATGGATCAAAATGTATGGATGGGTTCGTTGGATGGATGGATGGATGGATGGATGGCTGGATGGTGGTATGGTCGGTTATTTGGTTGGTTGGTTGGGTCGGTGATTGGTTGGATTGATGGATGGATGAGTGGGTGGGTGGATGGATGGTTTGATGAGTGGATGGATAGATTGACTGACTGACTGACTGACTGACTGACTGACTGATTAATTGATTGATTGATTTTCCCAGGCTACAACAAGCAATGCGAGACCTGCTATCCGTTCTGTGGATTTTTCTGCAGATAACAAACTTGGAAACGTTTCAAACAACAGTCGGCGCTTGTTGTAAGTACAAGAGCCATCTTAGAATTGCTACCATTTAAAAAAAAAGATTTAATTTTCTATTTGGGTTTATGTTGCTAGGCGCGAACGTATTGTATTTACCCAGTAAGCACATGCTCCCCAGGCTGATGTCATCCCGTGGACTTGTGCTACTGAGACATGAGTACAGCGACGGTTCCATCAGCACAAATCCTATACGAATACGATCCGAACCCAGATGTAATTTTCCTTCAAAAGTAGCGTCTTTTTCGTTCGAAGTCTGATGCGAATTCGTGTACCGCATCGGCCATATGGAAACACACAAACATGAAAAGGACTTGCACGCACTTTTCTGTTTCGGACCCTGATTCGGATCGAGTTCGTATCGGCGGATTCGTGTTTATGGGTCGCACGCTTTAGTCTGGGTGACAGGAACATTCTGCCCGTGATCCCGCGGCGGAACGGCGAGAAGTACAAGAGCACGACTCAGAGGTTCGCCTGTACCGAACATACGGGTTTTCCGAGTGACCGCATAACGCTGAAAAATGTCACCACTGCAGATTTCGTCCTCCCTGAGGTAACCACAGTTTCTTGTTTACATTTACACACTTCTCCCCTGCACTCCCTCCGCCAGCCCCCCCCCCCCCACCCCCCACCCCACCCCTGCCTTTTTTTTCTTTCGATGTTTTCGGCCCCTGGAAGCACGGTCAATCCAGGCTCTTTGTATCAGGTTGAAGGTTCCAAACCAAAAGTGCACTTCGACCTATAAAATGCGAGCTAACTCTCGTATTTATCGGTGGAAGTGAGCACGAGCAGCGTAAGGTCAGGCATAGATTAAGCAATGTTTATACTTATTCTGGGGGGGCAGCATCAGTCAGTACAGCGAACGCAGCTTTGTACTGATATCAGTTACGTGGTTAATCTCCAGACTCGGAGTTTGCACTGCCGTGAACCTAAAGGGAGCATGAGCATCGCGCTATTCTACGCCGCAGAGCTGGGACGGTCGTCGAATCGTGCGTGTTGACAGCCCTGGGTGTTTTGCCGGTTTTGTGCTCGGTGGTCGCGATTTTATCCCGGCTGCGCAAACGTAGCAGCATAGAGGCAACACTAGCCACCAAGATACATACAGTACATTTAGCTTCTCACAAGCCCCGCGCACTCTGCGCGGAACTCATGAAGATCTATGCCTCTTGGGGAGTTTGTCTATGGTTATGGGCGAACATTGCTAGGCAGTGAATGCCATCCGTCTGATGTAAAAACAAGAATATATTATCCTCGTGAAAGTATGCGGTAACGGTGAAATGAATGTTTCTTGATAGGTTCCGCATCAGTTTGTCTCTGTGCACATCAGGCGGAACAGAGAACCTTCTGCCGGTACCATCTGACGGCAGTTCCGATGAAAGCGGCCTTCCAAGGCTGGCTCTAGCCTTGTCCTACTGACCCCAGCCCTCAACCAAATCAGTAACAGCCCTATCCAAGCCCATTTCAGTATATATTTTTAATTTGTAACCTGGCTTTTAAATTTCTGCCCGTATGTGTGCCTCAGCAGATCCAAGTATATGCCGTAGTGAACCCGACTGTCTTTACCAGAACGAAAGAGGGGAGGGGGAGGGGGGGTGTATTCATTTATATGGTCATTGATGTAGGGTTACTGAAAAACAAAAGAAACTGCTGAAACTCACTGCAAACCACAATAAGCGCATCTCCATGTTGGAAAAGGCGGTGCTCACATTGCACACATGAATGCTGGTTTCAGCCTGATTCTGGCTTGGCCGTATACACAAAGTTTTGTGACACAGGTCTCGATTTTGTTGTAGTCACTCAATCCTTTGTGTATTTCGAACAAGTTTCACTTTGAAAAAAGCCAGGTACTGCTCTCGTCAGCGGACCAAACCTGACCACAGAGGTGTGATTTAGTAAGATATCACATCCGTCCTTCCGTGTTCAAAGGGGTATCTGTGGATTTGTTGTTTGACGGTATTTGTTATCCGTTCATTGTGAGTTGGTCGGGTTCATTGCATTTCCCCGCGGTTATTTTGCGTCACCGACTTTACCGACTTTGGTGCGAATCCCGTCGCCTGTGTTACGTTTATTGCGTTTTCGCCGCGGTATCAGTTTTGAGTTGTTTAGTGCCAGGCTGTTGTACGTCACCAAAAGGTTTGGTGCGATTTCACTTCGTAGTTGGATTCGGCCTCTAACCACGCGGGTTTTCTGGTTTAAGCCAGTGCACAGTTTGTGGCGAGGCTGTAGCCGCTCTCATTGCGACATTCCCGTCTGCAGTTGACCAATTGAGCGTGCGTCAGTCGCACTGGAGTTTAAATGAAGGGGAGGCTCACTACATCTGATTAGGTCGGCTTGATGTAAATTGAACCTTCTTAGTACCATGTAGGTTATGCGTTCTCACGCGCGCAATATTTTTGCCTTATGTAGGTACTGTCTTCCGTGCAAGGCAGCACAGCCCCTTTCTCACGCTATCTCACACGGCACCAGTGATAGTGTGTTGATGTTTACTGATACACCTTGTCAAGTGTCATACATTGGGGCCGGGCTATTGTTTTGCAAGGCAGCACAGCCCCTTTCTCACGCTATCTCACACGGCACCAGTGATAGTGTGTTGATGTTTATACACCTTGTCAAGTGTCATACATTGGGGCCGGGCTATTGTTTTCTACTGACATTGTCAAAGTAGGTGTTGATGAGTCCAAGCCTTGACAACCGAGCGGCGCCAAGCTGCCAAGTCCAACATGCTGCATTGTCCAACGGTTATAGTTCACTTGCGTGAGTGCTTCTTTTGTCACTTTGGTCATATGACGGTGGTGGTGGGGTTCATTCCGTTGTTGTTGCGTACTTCCTCTCAGTTTCCCTGTGTTGACCTTGTCTGGAGGTACCGCCTTTGAGTCAAAGCCTTGACGACCGCCGAGCAGCGCTATGCTGCATCGTCCAATATGGAAGGAAGCATTCAAGGATTTTCAGTTTTCTCCCCCTTCTTTCCCTCTTTCTTTCTTTCTTCCTTCCTCTTCTCCTTTTCCTCTTCCTCAGTCTGTTACTTTGGTTTCGACTGGTTTTAGTTTAGACGCGATTAACATGTCTCCCAGATTCTTGTGCCTTTTATAGGCTATCATTGGGGGTGTTGTGAAGAAGCTGTTGCACTGAGTCAGGGTCCCGTGAGATACTGGGCCATTGTTTTCTCAGGGATTTGGCTAATCCTCTGGTTTTTGGGTTAAATTTAGTGGTGAACACCAACGGTGGAGTTGTATGTTTCTGTTTCCCCTGGTTTCATTGTTCTTGCAGTAGTGTTGTTCGAAGGATGTTCAGCACAGCATTAGACTGGGCTATTAGCTCAGTATGTTGGAAGCCACGCACTGATAGTTTTTCGTGGAACATGTCCAGCTGTCTGTCTCTTTCAGTTGTGTCAGAGCAGTTGCGTATTAGTGTTTCCCCTTTCACCAAGCCGTTGAAAACCGCTTGTGGGTGGGCCGATTGCCGGTGCAAGTATTGGAAGGTTTCAGTTGGCTTCCTGTACATTTTTACATCAAAGTGTTTTGTTGTTTCAAAGAGAGAGGGGGAATATGAGAGTTTTAAAGAATCTTCTATGGCCCTCATTTTTCTATGTTATTCGCTCACAAAAACGCACACGACCTTGCCTTTCCTTTTTCTCAAATTCCTTTTATTTTTTCTCTGTAATTAGATATATAAAAAAAAAGAACTGAATCTTCATTAACACTATGACTGAGAATTTAAGGGGTTAACTCAGTCATAGTGTTAATAATACTTCAAATCCGCTCCCCCCTCCCCCCTCCCCCCCCCCCCCCCCATAGACAAAACGCCCGATCAAACCAGTGCTTGTAACCCGAAGCAATTACATATAATACATAAACACCTCATGCCTACGCTTGACTGGTTTTGAAAGACCCCCACTTCAATTCAGGTAAGATATGAATAGACCTGTTCTGAAAATAGCAATTATTCGCATTTTCATGTCGGGACGAGATTGCCTTTTGAAACCGGGATCGAAATCTTTTTGAATAGATTGATTTGCACCCCACCCGTTAGGGTATTCACCGCGCCTGTCTCGCTATTCATACAGGAATTTTTAATTTTTCCAATTATGTGTTCACCCGTTTTGATTTGCCATTAAATGTAAATAACTAACACCCACACACACAGTCAATCCCACCCCTTACACTGAGAGAGGCTCGTTATAAAGTCAGTAATCATACTCCTTTACCCCGCTCTGTTTTATGTCTGTGCTTATAACAACATTACAATCACTGACGAAAGATTTTGGACGGGTTGACTGGAATTTTTCAAAAAACCCACTCTTTGTATAAACACCATGAAGTCTTTACAGACACAGAGTTAAAATGAGTTTGCAACCTGTTGGAAAACAGAGAAAGTCTTTAAGTTAAGATCCGACTTGTTTTTTATGTCGAGGGGGGGTGTTTACTGTTGACTGTTATTTCTACACATGTTGAATCGGGCATGATCAAGCCAGTTTGAACTTGTAACGCATGCACTGACAAAGGGTGTTTGCTCGTTATGACTACATTTTAAAGGCTTTGAACTTGATGTTGTCACAGTAATTGATTTGCCGCTCCTTGAATACATGCAGTGCGCGTCATCAGTGCTGTTTTATCTCTCTGCCTTGTTAGACTGTCTGGTTTGCTGATTTTATTCCGCACGTTTTGCACATTTCAAAATCAAGCACGATCAAGCCAGTTTAAACATGACTGTTGGCGTGCCTTGGAACTAATGCGTGTTAAGATATTCTCTAGTATAAAACCAAACCCCAGAGCTAAGTTTAGTCAATCATGACACAATATTCTGGAAGAGGTGCGATTGCACAAGTCTGTCTTCTTCGTAAGCAGTCGTGTGCTCGTCATGAAAAAGTGTCTCGTTTAAAAGAAGTATTGGAGAAACTTAATGTTAATGTACAGGAGTTAAACACAAGCTTAAATAATATTGAAGAAGAGATGAAACCTATTGCTGATGCAATAATTGCGTGTGAGGAAGGAAAGGACTTTAAGTCAATGCCAGCCATGATAAAAGAATATGGCAAACTTGAGGAAAAGATAGCAAAAATTAAAAAAGCTATTTTTCAAGAGGAGCAAAAGATGAGATTAAAACAAAAGGATTTACAGATGAATGAAATGGTTGAAAATAATATCAATGGCAAAATACTGCAATTAGAACAAGAACACCCAACACTTCAAAAATTGTTTGCAATTATTAAACAGAGAAAACAAGAAAAAGCAGCAACAGCAAGTGGAAACAATACATAAATAACGGAGTAGTTCCACGACTGCTTACGAAGAACCGAAATTTAAACAACTACATTGCTCTCGGCTTTTGTTATCAAATTTTACACACCACAGATTTACACACCGCAGAATATTTTTATCTTAGTGCGGTGTGTTGGAAAAACACTTTCACGTGATATGCGTTTACACAACGCAGCCCGGGAGTGTCATGTTCGAGTGTTTTTCTTAGGGATGTACCACAGCTCAGCATACAAACACACACAAAACTACATCCGAGAGCAATTACATGTTTGGCTTGACATGTGGTCTTTGGTACAAAATAGGTGACCACTAAAAATTTTTCATTTTCTTTGAGCTGTCAAAGGTTTCTGACCTTTCTGATGAGACTAATTAAGTCGAAACAGCTCCTCGTTTCAAAGGTAAGTGCTTTTTTATTTCACTTATTATTAAAAATATATTTTATTATAAAATGAACACAGATGAAATATTATTATTAAATGATATCAGCGCTGTAGAAAACATAGACTTAGATTCGAAAAGGGAACGACTTTTATCTGTAGTGGTTTCTGGTCATTCAAAATCTTATCTCGGAAAGCAATATTCAACTGAAGATATACTATCCCTCACGGCTGCTGATTTATTTAAACTTCATTTTAAATATGAACAGCACATGGCTTCACTAATGACCCGTGATTTGAGCAAATCAATTGTCTGCTTATATTCAAAAGCTGTGAGTTACGCTCTCCCTGTAGACATTGAAAATCTTACAAATGACCTCGAAAGTAACCCCATTGTAACGAGTGCAATTGGTAAATTAGCTTGCCTTTTATTCTACAGATTTGGTAATTTGCTCGCTCCTCTGGTAACATTAATTGTAACTAGCAGCCATGTTGATTTTACGAAATTAAATTTTTTTGTTGATAAAAATGGACGACCAACAGACGACCCCCCAAACGACCCCACAGATGAACCCTGCCCCGGACCCTGTCAAGACCCCGATTCACACAGTGACAAAAATTAAAAATGAAGGCAGAATTCAGGCAGGTAAACGTTTAGCTGAATGGAACAAGCAGAAAAAGTTACAGCTACAGGCGCTAACAGAAAAGGCTCATGTAAGTGATCCGCCGTCAACACCGCTGGTAGGACCGGTAGGACCGGTAGGACTTTCAACACCCCTGTCACACCCACATCAAAGTGAAAGACCTTCAACCCAGTCTAATTCTGAAACAGCAAGATATGCAGTTGCCGCATTTGTTGTCGGATCTGGTTTTGTAGCTTACCAATTATGCAAAAAATACAAGCCACAGACTCGAACAGTGTCCAAAAAATTAAACACTCCATCATCAAAAACAGAAGTCGCCACATTACCAACAATACCCAAAGTTGTCGACCCATTTATCAAGCAGTAATAAATTTATTATTTTAATTTTTTCTTGCCTAAGAAATGAATGACTCAAAGAATTTAATGAATCTTGTGTATCACTCTGCCGTAATCAGTGCATTAGCAGTAACGTTTTCTATGCTGGGAAAAAATCTACTCAAAATGAAATCACCAGACCTTAGTAGACTCGATTTCGAAGACAGCGCTAAGCTAATTGTAGTTGTAACAGCGTCAATCGCCACGAAAGACCTTCTTGTTAAACAAGGTATTATTCCCGAAAATATATCTATGTAAATAAAAATAAATATGGCAACGATAGCTATTATGGTGGGAGGAGCGATGGTCAACGCTCTGGCATTCAGTGGCTCTAATTATCTCTTTTCTAAAATGGGTAGAGAACAATCTGCAGAAGAAATTAAACGTCATAATGAAGCGTCAGAAAAATTAGCACAGGCAGAACAGGCGTATGAAAAACAAAGAATTGAAAAACTTGATTTTATCAATGACAGACTTAGATTAGAAAACCACGCACAGCATACGTTTTCAAATACAGACGAAGCAATCCGTGAGTATTTTTTAGTCACAGGTGAAGATATGTCTATACCGAAACCAAAACTAAGTGACTACTATCAACCAAGCCCAGAACAAAGAAACGGGGAGATAATCTTTGTTCTAGTGGGAATGATATTTGTTTATTTTACTGGAGTTTTCATTGCTAGAAAAAATGGCAGCCGAAAATAAACTATCGAAAATATATTACTCACCATCAGGGTATTATAAAGGAGCAACCGCTATTCAGAAATTACATGCCGCTGTGGGCGGAGATGTATCACTCAATCAGGTCAAGCAATGGTTACAGAGACAGGCAATTTGGCAGGTATATCTCCCTGCTCCAAGAAAGATAACGAGACCTCATTTTGAGAACACAACACCTAATGACACGCACCAAATGGACCTCCTGTTTCTTCCGCATGACACAATAAGAAAGAAACGATACAAGTATGCACTGACTGTTGTAGACATAGCTTCAAGATATAAAGACGCTGAACCCATATCTGACAAAACAGCCAGTACAGTTGCGACTGCTTTATCAAAAATATATAGTCGAGGCCCTTTAAGATACCCCAGACTTGTACAAGTTGATGATGGATCTGAATTTAAGGGCGCAGTTAATCAGTTATTTGCTAAGCATGGTGTACTGGTCAGACGCGGCATTCCAGGCGTACACAGATCGCAGGCAATTGTAGAGAACTTTAACAAACAGTTATCGGAAAGACTTTTCAGTTACCAGTATTCTAAGGAACTCATGCATGACACCCGGAACACTGAATGGGTACAAAGGTTACCACATGTGATAAAAGCAATGAACAATGAAGGACATCCTAAGCCTGCTGATGCTATTAAATTGAAAACAATTACAGCGCCAAAAAAAGGGTCAACCCCAGCACAGGCGCCCGACACAAGTTTATTTACTAAACAGGTAAGATATTTATATCAACCAGGGGAAGCTGAGAATGACATCAGGCGCAGGTCGACAGACCCCATCTGGTCAACATCCGTTCATAATATAAAAAAAATAATTCCCGGCGCAGACGCAACAATATATTACCTGTATGAGCCTGCCCCACAGAGGGCATTTGTCAGAGAAGAATTACAGATTATTCCCTCAGACACCGTTACTCATTTCAGTAACTAGGTCATCAATTAATTCATCAACCAGTTCATCACAAATGTCTTCAGATAACTTGAGCCTGTAATGACCAGGTGCATAAGCTTTTTCCTTAGTGTGAAACACTCTTTTCGTGTCTCCAATTGCAAGTGACTTCTTATGTGTTTGGATTATTTCAAGATTATGTTTGTTTGATCTCAGTGACTTGTTTGGATAATCAGGCATTAATGCACCATCTAATACTTGCTTGTAATGTTCATGACGAATGTCTTTATTTTTTATTGCTGTTTTCTTGATACCTTTGGCTTTCGACTGACTTCCCTTCTGGTGCAGTATAGAATACATTTTTGATCTCAGTCCAACGTACTCAACTATTGGCACACCATTTAGTTCATCCTTAAACTTTCCAGGCACTTTCTTGTTTTGTGTGCTGAACAGTGGATGATCCTTAGGGTAATCAGACGTGTCATACATGTGTAGTTCTGTTTTCATGTCTTCATAAAAGTCTTCAGTACACACATCAATGATCATAGAGTCAGTGTCAGTGTATAACAGACGGCAGTCAGGATACTTTAATTTGAAGTAATCATAATAAAATTCAAGCATCACCAGTTTTGACAATTCAAGAATTGCCATACCAATAAATACTGGTTTGTCCAGTTTAACAATCTTTTTTTTGAGTGACACAGCATACAATGATGAATGAAACTCTTTGTACCCTGTGTACTGAGGCTTACCTGTAAGTTTAATTGCACCCGATTCAGTTGTGACCAGTCTCACATCTTTTCTGTGATGAGGATTTTCCATTGTCTTGCCAAAACAGGCATTGTTCATAAGCTTAAAGAAGTCTTTGTCAAATGCAGTGTTGCCGTCTCTGGCACGAAGGGTTGTGTTCTTCATTATGTAATCTTTCATGAAAGCACTCTGATCAAATTGAATTCCTCTGTGAACTTTCTTTAGTATTAACCCATGTCTGATGTAAAACTGCAACAAGCGGTAGTGACAAACGTAATTGAATTTGTCACTCAGATTTGGCACAAGTTTAGTGTCTTCTTTTTTCCCCGTCATACTCATTTTTTCAACAGCCAACGGATAATCATTGTGGTAATCATGTAGATGGTGTGGGTACTCCAGGTCTACTTCAAAGATCCAACCCTTCGCGTCGTTTCGGTCATGATTCATAATATTGTTTGTTAACCCTGTTACATCATACTGTGACAAATCATACAGACAAAAGTTTTTCAGGGGCAATAATTCACACATCGCGAACCCATAAAGGTTATTAGCGTCCAAATACGTAATGAATGACCTTGACCCCGAGGGGTCAAAGTCCGGGCCGTCCAAATATTTGTTGTTGGCTCTGGCGTAATTGTTCGATGCAATACTAATCCCTCCCCTCAATCCACGTTCCACCATTTCACCCATCGTACGATCAGACAACAGGTCTATAAATATCTTACTGGATTTTAAAAATGCATCCCATGTCATGCCAGGACTAGTGATGTAACAGGCTGGGTCAAGTCTGTAGTGTAACAAACCCTTTTCACGGTAACTTTCAAATACGTCTGCTAGCAAACAAACGTCAGACTTTAAGTACTGATCGTGATAGTCACCAATTGTCTGACACCCCAACTTCCCCCACGCATCAAGTGCATGTTGATATTCAGAGTCAGAAATACCTTTGCCAGTTAGTGTAGAATAAAATTTCTCTTTTGGTGGCAGTCTTGTTTCTTCAAACACAACCCAGTGATCAATGTACTCATATGGATAGACACCTTTCTTAACCAAGTCTGACTCAAAATATTTACTTGTTATTGGATACTCAGTCAGTCCTTCTGCCAGACTAGCCAATCCTAAAGACAAATGTTGCATGGAGTCATAAAATGCTAATTTGTCCAGCCTAAAAGTCAAGTATTTCTCAGTTGTCTGGGCAATACAACTTATGTTTTTGTACGACTCGTCTACAGCCTGCATGATAATGTGTGAATCATATCCTTTGAGATTGTGAAAAAAGATTGGTAACTTGTATGTCTTAGGATCTATTTTTAATTTCAAGTTACAATCACCATGTGCAGCACCTCTGTAACATCCAGTTATGTGATCGTGGTCACGAACTTTATCACCACCTAAAGGTTGTTCACAAATCCAACACGTCTCAGCTGTATCAAATTTCAGTTTGTCTTCTTCTGTCATCACCAAAGGCATCTGACATGTTGTGAGATACTGTACTACCTGACTATACAAATGTCTCATTTCTGTTAAAAACAAACATGCCGCATTTTCACCCCTGTAGATAACAGGCTCTGAATGAAGACCGTCTGACCTAACAATAATGTATCCAAAAGAACACACCACTTGGTCACTCAGTTTTATAGTCTTTGGTAATGACTCTGGAACATGGCCTTCATACGGAACAACCAATGATTCAAAATCAGCGTATACTATAAACGGCAGCTTTTGTTGATTTCCATAGTTCTTAAAATACACTTGACTACCAGGATCTGGATACTTAAGTACAGTTTGTATGTCATCAGCTGACCTGCAGTGTAAAACATGTTTGTGCGCTACGTTTATGGAGGAGAATCTTTGTAAACATCTTTTACAAACTTCCTGTTTCCCATTGTGTTTTGTTGTATGTGAATGAATTAGACGTGACATATTCCTGATAATTGTGTAGTGAAAGTTATTGTCATCTCCAATTAGCAACATGTCAACATGTTTATCTTCTGACTGACCATAGGTTGGGGCAATTGGAGATACTCTAATTGGCTGTAACTTGTTCTCAGCATTATTATCCCACACAAACACATTCACAGATATACCAGGATTTAGTTTTTCAAACAAGTCTATGTCCTCTATTTTAACAGGGAACTCAATGCCACTGAAGTTGAGTTCATTTACAAATTTGATGTAGTTAGATACGCGATCAGGTCTTGACCTCACAAAGTGTAGTTTAGCAAGTACACACCACATGAAACAGAAATTGTCATTGTTCTGTATGTTGACGACTGCCTTTTTGTTTGCGACCTCAGTTGGCAGTGGTATCCATGATTTACCTAATATAGGATGATACCTAGACTGCTTTAATTGTAGTTCATGTACATGTCCTTCATGCCAGCCAGATCCTTTCATTTTTGCACTGTCAATTGCCTGTAGAAAGTCTGGTAATAGTCTGTCTCTAAACACGTTTTCTACCTCCGGTTCTCTTCTTGTGTTAACAGTGTGTTGTCTTGTTGATATATACGATACAATCACCTCACCGTCCACCCTAGTGAATTCGATTTTCGCAACAATCTGAATTTTAACACTGCCTGTAAGAAGATTTTGTTGTATGACAGAAAAAGAGTTTTCTATTGATTCGTAAACATTATTAGTATTGCTTATAGGTAAGTTTGTTGTGTGGAACACATTTCTTAAACCAGATGGGCCAGGGCTTTGAACATTGTCCGTCATTTTTATTTGACCGACAAAATAATAAAATAAAAAATATTAACGTTAACTCTGCTGGCTCACCTTGTGTAATTCCACTTTATTAATTGTAACACTGTCAATATAAACATTTAGTTTGCGTAGTTGTTTAAATATGCTATAACAAACTTCCCCTAACCAACCATAGTTGGTATCATCAACTTTAAAAGTAGGTGTCTTTAAATCAACTGTCATGCGCTCCACATCTGGATGCTCATCGACATAATCCAAAGTCACACTATATGTAACATATATTTCTGATGGTGCTGAAAGGCTTATGTAAGTCTGTTTGGGTGATATTAAATCAGTAAAGTGCATAACATCTTTGAAAAGGTGTGTGAGATCAAGCACCTGTATGATTTGTCCGTCTGTCATTTTTATTGGACAAACAAATGTATAAATTAATTTACATCAATTTACTAACCCATACCCTGTGGGCTGATCTGTCTTTAAAATGAGCTTTAGATGCTTAGTTGATTTCAGTTTATTTTTTACATCATCTCGTTCATGCTTATTTGGGATGACGTCGTTCTCTCTGAGACAGTCTTCAAAGCTGTCACGATCCTTACAGTAAAACAAACAGATAAACTTTAACTGTTCTCGAAAATCTTTCAGTACAGCATTATATTTCTGAGTGAGAATCCATACACTTACGTTTGCGTGTCTGCCACTGAAAGCAAGTTCTGCTAGAGTGTTTCTCTTCTTGACAATGTCTTTCTCTGCAGAACAGTCATCAACAATAAACAATGTTGGCTGTCCTTCAAATTGCTTGTAAAAATATTGTAGGTAGTCATTCAGCTTTTTTTCAGGGTCGACTAAGTATATGTTGTTGTCAGTCCAAATGAATAAACGGTTGTGATAAGCTTTGTTGTGTTTGATTGTAGGACAAAATATTACAATGTTTTCAAAGTGGTGTATGTATCTTGTTTGTAATAAGTCAAGTACGAATTGAGTTTTCCCACACCCTGTGGCACCAACAAATAAGCCACAGTGTGGATCGAGTGTCATTAAGCTACGGTTCATTTTAATACACAATATAATTTTAATATATGTGTCCACTCAGTCTGCTTTCTGCAATATTGAGTTGTGCGTCATATATCAGGTACAAATATATGTTAATGGCTGCTGCAGTTTCAACCTTCTTTTGTATCTGAATTGTAATCCCATCACTACCATTCTCGACAGTTCGTCCTGACCCATGAAGATAATCGTCGTCTGTACTACGAAGATCTAACCAAAGTGCATACTTGTTTGTAAGGTATTGTCCGATCCTAACATCATACAGATGTAGATCTTTGCACGCAATGTTTGCAGGTTTATCTCTAATCCTTCCACCCGCAAAATACTTTGTGGTTTCGTCATAGTGTTGATAAGGCAGCATTCCTGAAGCGTACACTTGATTAGGGCGGCCTTCGATTGTACAGGACAAATGTGTAATCTTAGGATTGTAGAATTTTTCTGAATCTCTTTTGTATGGACTCACCGGTTCAACAAACAACATAAGAATACCTTTCAGTGACCTAGCTGGTGTGTTCAAGTTTAAGTTCCACATTGGGTCACTCTTGTCTTTGGGAATTAAACTATGTCTAATCACCCTGTCATAATAAATTGGAAGTCTTGACTGGTACTGATTTTGTATGAGTCTGGCTAGTTCAATATGTGTGACAATTTCATATTCCAAGGAAATGTTAGAGATCTTGTATGTTGCATCTGTGGCAGATGATTTAATAACTTTGGAGTAGTCATTGAAAGTTAGTTCAAAGCTCAGACGGTCATTCAATGCCCCTTGATAATAAGGCAGATGAGCTGTTAGAATTTCAAACTCAAGTGGAATGTAAAACCTGGTTCCATATGTTTCAGCTATAATAACTTCCTTTGGTACCCCAGTAGTTGTTTTGTCTCCGGCATTGATTCGAAGTTTACCAACGTTATCAGACTGTATGCCTTGGTAAACACGGTCTTCTCGTTCTTCTCTTGTGAGCCAAAGATCCTTGTAACAGTAGAACACATCTGAGTCATCAAGACTAAACACTTCCTGTCCTTCAAGTTTTACTTTAATAGTCCTAACAATTGCTCTGCCAAGATTGTCAACCAGTGTTCTGTTTACGTCTGCGTCTGATGATAGTTCAATATTAAATGCCAGGCGTGCAGTGCCAGGAACAATAACGTCACTGGGGCCTAGGTTTGGAAACTTTACTGTAAGCGTTTGGTTCTGGTCTATGGTACTAGGATTGTTTGTGATGACTATTGATTGACGAATGCCTTTAACACCCAGAGGCTCACGTAGTTTTCTGTATGGGTCTAACTTTGATCCGTAAGACTGTGTCATTTTTATTATGCACAATAAAAAATAATAAATTAATAAAACAATGGCAGCAGGAGGATTTAATCATGAAGATTTTGAAATGGATGACATGAATGTCTCAGATACCAGTATCACAGATATGACTGGAATGGTAACTACTTCTCCTATGTATCACGAACTGTTAAAAGATAAAGTAAACTCATTTTATGACAGTGTTGGAGCGCGCCCAGATGTAATAGATCCTAATCAATTTGAATATGATAAAGGGCACTTATTTGTAAATACAGACAGAGGGAAAATATATCTAACACATAAAAACAATTCTTCTAAGTTTAGAGCTTTAAGTACAATTAAAGGTGAAGTCGGTGGTAACTCTGGGTTGGCAAGGTATCTTGGAATTGGTGGGTCTCCTGTCACGCCAAGACTGGCTAGTGTTCTTCACGACACGCAAACAAAGTTACCAACAGGGCAAGAGATTGAAATGGCACCAGTAACAAGCCTACCAGAAATAGCAAACACAGTGATACAAAAAACCTCATTTACTGAAGGGCAAATAAATGACGCTTTGAAAACAATAGATGATCCACCTTTGTCAATGAGGGAGATTGTGGGATTGGATAAATCACTGCAGACGATAAGAGGTGAGATGGTTAATAATATTGCCAAACTGGGTGAACTTGATAAACACATTGAACGAGAAAAAGAAAAACTGGCTACTGCAGACAATGGGAATCTTGACACAGAAATGAAAGAAAGAATACAACACAGATTAAATGATTTGCAGTTAGAAAGATCAGGAAGGTTAGAAGCGATTAGTATTGGAAGGGAAAAACTAAAAACACAAGTTAACAGGATTAGAGAAACTATTCAGAAAATACTTCACGAAGACACTACTCTGGCTGAGAGACTTAAAACACTTTTCAGAGAGCAGGGTATCACAATTGCTAGTTTAATTACTGCTCTTGGGTTTATTATCAGTACTGTAGTGCTGGCTGTCTCCGGTGCCGGGGTTGGTTCTGCACCTCCGGGCCCAACACCACCGGGCCCAACGCCACCGGCTCCACCAACAGATCCAAAAGATTTACAGTCATGGGTAAAGAAACAACTGTCTCACATATCAGACTTGCTTAAGAAATTGGCTCTGAAAGCAGTAGACTCGTTACCCAATATAATTGGCTCTGTTGTAAGCTGGTTGATTAGTACAGCGGCAAAGGCAGTAGGGTTTATGGCGGAGCATGTGTGGGTATTTTTGGTGACAGTAGGAGGGTTAATGGTGGGTTATTTAATGAAACAGATAAAGAAGTAATACTCCTAGTCCTGTTAATCCTATTACCAATGCAGTTCTCTCTGACTCATGAGTGTCAAGGGTTGGTGTTACTGACTGTATGGCTGTTGGAGCAAGGGAAGTAATCACTTGTAATGGTTTTAATGTCTGAACATGCGCAGTTGTTCCTCCTAAATTTACAGTTTTATTGAGACCTAGTTTTTGACCAACACCTGCAACAATGATTTCATTATTATAATTTGTTATTGTCCCCATTTGGAGTTGAAGGTCAGATGGTAACATGTATAACCCAGTGCCAACTACAAAGTCAACTTTCGATCTGGCATATCTGAGTACGTTTTGGTAGCGTTGTATGCTAGATGGGAGATCGATTGTTGAATTTACTGAATCTTCAAGATTAGCGAGAAACTGTTTTTGAGATTCAAATATTCCACTTCCATTCAAAATATTCGATTTTGTTAGTGACTGTGCACCTAGTATGCACCAGACATATGTTCTGATAGACTCATTTACGCGCTCGACTCCCGCTTGAGTAAACCCGTCACTCCTGTCCAAGACAAATGTGGTCCAGGCGTTAGTCTGCTTCTGCTCTATTGATCCTAACCAGACTTCAGATTTTGATGAGAATGAAGTGTACCCAGGGTAATAATCTTGTGGGTATTGTCTGTGACTCATAGCATAATACAATGTACCAATGCCGTGGTGATCATCAAGTTTTTGTGTAAAGTCATACTTAGGGCTTATGTTAAACTCATTACAGATGCGTTCAAATGCTTTCATATCCATGGGGTTGTTATACCTGTTGAAACTAGATTCAGTGGGCAGTGGTGTATGCAGTTCTGACAGAATACGTCTAAGCTGGTAGTAAGTGTGGAAACGATACACAGATCTAATCAGTTTGTTTGAGTGATTCAAATGGTCTGTGAATGAAACACCACAGCCTGTAGTAGAACATAGTATTGCAAAGTTAAGTTGGTTTTGAAACATCTGTAGTGGACTTGAAGACCACTTTCTTGCAGTTGAGTCATCTGTTATTGGAGGGTTTAGGTAATGGTCAAATGGGTTTGGTACTTTGACTTGGAATAAATCTTGTTCAGACACAGCTATATCAAGCTGATTTAGTTGAATTATTTTCTGTTCATAAGTAGGTGCAACATTATATTTGGCATCCACATTAAATTGAAATGCGTTTGTTGTGGTAATGGTTGGTGATTTAAATTCCATCCTTTTTTATATGTGATAATAAAAATGTTTATCACATTAACAAATCTTGACACAAGCAAACCAGTGTGGTTAACTAATGGGATTGATAATCGTGATGGTAGCAAAGCTGTAGCTATCCATGAATTGTTCTATACAGTAAAATGGTTTAATGTAGAGGATGATATATATAATAAAGTAAATTTAGATGGTAAGACTGAAGCTTTACCGCCTGGTTATTATGACTTTTGTACTATAGCTGAATGGTTTCAAAGTAAATTTAAAATTAAAGCAACTTTAAATCCAGCTAACCTACTTGTTACATTAGAATTTCTAACACAAAATTGGTTAAGGATCTCAGATAGATTTGCTTATTTACTTGGATTTTATATTGACGAAGATTGGTATAGTTCAGATGATATTGATGAATTTAAGTTTGGCATTATAACAATGAAGACAAAAAAACTTAAAATAACTGGAAAACGACCTGTCAATTTGTCAGTACATACTGTATTAAATGTTCATTTGAAAGAACTAAACACAACTGAGAATGTTCACAATGGAAAGCCTTCAACTTTGTTGAGATGCTTACCAACTGGAACTGCACCGTATTGTGAAAGTGTGGTTGTTAGATTTCCTAATTTGCAGTTTAAGAAATTAGGTTCTAGTTTCTTTGAGTCACTGAGTATATCTGTAACTAATCAGGATGACAAACCAGTTCTTATGCATGATTTTAGTGTTGTGTTGGAAATTAAATAATTTTATTTTTGTTTATAAAAATGAGTGGCCTTGGTCCAAAGCCTAGAATCATACCAGTTGCGTGTCCAGTAACAGAGTTGAAAGATTTGGCAGACGTACAGGATTTTGAGAAGGAGGGAGATATTGGAGAAATATATGGTTTTGAACTTGATTCAAATGGCATGTACAAGAGGAAAGTAATTGTCGACATGAAAGACGGTGAAAAACAGATTCCTAAACTTGGTCAGCTTCGTGATGTTACTGTACCTACTCCACCTGTAAATAATTCGCCTTACAACTTAATACATGTGGGTAATAAGTGGGTGGTTTCACCTGTGCCTGTTCCACCACCCACAATTGACTGGGACATAAAGTTGGAATTTATTAGTCCTTATGTATACACTGATGACGAAGGCGCCTTAGTGTTTAGGAAGGTTGTTAACTCGGGGCCGCTTATTGTAAGTCTTGTTCCAAGTTTTGCCCCAGACAACAATAGCAGAGAAAAACTGAAAGTTGAAAATTATGAGAGACGGCGGTATCTTCTTACAACTAGAAAGGGTAGATCAGATACTTCTGTTGTGTTTATGCCAGCAAGCTTAGTCGTGGCTAGAGAAGCGACAATAGTATTTGAAATTATCATGAAATCTGTTGCTTCTGCAAAAGAGGCAAATATAGCACAAGGAATTAAACTTACATGGGATGAATCAGTAACAGAATCAACAAAGGTTTTTATTGCTATTACAAAAAATGTTGATGTTATTAATGTTTCGAGCAGTGTTCCAGCTGTCAAGGTGGTGGTTGACAAAACAACTTTTGTTCGTCTGAGTTACATAAACCTTGAACACATTGATCTTGTTGCATTTTATTATGCCAGCAAATTGTATACTTTTGAAGAGTTGCAAAATGTAATTGCTGATTAAATTAAAAAAATATTTGTCAATAAAAAAAATGGTAAACTTCTATCCACAACTACCGACGCATGAGACTGTGTCATCATTTGTGCCTGATCCGCATATGCCAATTGCATCAGATAAAACATTACAGGCAGACGCATTCAGATTAAATAATATTACAGAAGCTTTGAAATATTTGGAAGGAGAAGAGACGAGGTACTCCAGGTGCAAAAGGAGGTATAAGGCCGTTTTCAATTCTGTACAAAACACATCTATGGCTATTGGCACAGTTTCGGCTGGATTATCTGTAGGAGGTATCGTTCTGTTCGCCACAGGAATTGGAAGTTTCGCTGGAATAGCAATTGAGGGTCTAAGCGTTGCTACATGCCTAGCATGCTTTGGTTTGGAGGCCTTGAACAAGAGGTTTCACACGAAATTAGAAAAACATGAAGCATTGAGTACTTTGGCGGGTGCAAAGCTGAGCAGTCTTAAACTTATTATCAGTAAGGCATTGAATGATAATTGTATTAATGACGAGGAATTTAAGCGAGTCCAAGATGATTTGAATAACTACAAACAACAGAAGTCTGAAATCCAAAATAAAATGCGTAGTCAATCTCCCGTGAATATTGAAGAGCTAAAAGCCAGTTTTTTAGTGGAAGGAAAAAAGATAGGTGTTCAGGAAACCACAGAAAAGCTACACAATCTTTTAAACAAATAAAAATCAGATTTGGTAATCGTTTATTAATGTCATACACTTCACAGAAAAATGCCATGCCACTTACACAGTTTAGGCCTGCACCATCTGCACCACCAGAATATTATTGAGAAAAAAAAGTTTTCTGGTGCCCTTGTGTCTTGGAAAAAAAGACTTAGTATACGTGACTAGAGTCAAGTTGTTATTAAGTACTTGTAAGTAATTAGGATAAGTAATTAATAAGTTCTTAATGTAAGTAGTTAATAAGTTCCTATTGTAACTCACTTTAAGGTAACCTTATGTAACTTAAAATTAAAACAAAACTTATCTTTTGGTTTAGATGACGTTTCTTAACAAAACACATAAGTCCTTCCTAGCAAAACACATTTTGTTTTCAAAATGACTACACAACGTGTAGAGACGACGGCATCAGGCAAACTAGTCAGCTAACAAGCAGAAACCACTCATGACGCTAATCAAACACCCTTTGTCAAGTCAAGTTCAAACTGGCTTGATCGTGCCTGATTTCGAAATGTGCAAAACGTGCAGAATAAAATCAGCAAACAAAACCAGGCAGTCTAACAAGCAGAGATATAAAACGCCACTCATGACGCTCACTGTGTGTATTCACGGAGCGGCAAATCAATTACTGTGTCAACATTAGGTTCAATGCCTTTTGAAATGACCAGCAAAATCAACCTACACCCTTTGTCAGTGCATGCGTTACAAGTCATGTTCGAACTGGCTTGATCATGTCTGTTTCATTCAGTCAACAGAAATCCCCTCCCTCGGGGTGGGTTTTTGAAAAATTCCAGTCAACCCGTCCAAAATCTTTCGTCAGTGATTGTAATGTTGTTATAAGCACAGACATAAAACAGAGCGAGGTAAAGGAGTATGATTACTGACTTTATAACGAGCCTCTCTCAGTGTAAGGGGTGGGATTGACTGTGTGTGTGGGTGTTAGTTATTTACATTTAATGGCAAATCAAAACGGGTGAACACATAATTGGAAAAATTAAAAATTCCTGTATGAATAGCGAGACAGGCGCGGTGAATACCCTAACGGGTGGGGTGCAAATCAATCTATTCAAAAAGATTTCGATCCCGGTTTCAAAAGGCAATCTCGTCCCGACATGAAAATGCGAATAATTGCTATTTTCAGAACAGGTCTATTCATATCTTACCTGAATTGAAGTGGGGGTCTTTCAAAACCAGTCAAGCGTAGGCATGAGGTGTTTATGTATTATATGTAATTGCTTCGGGTTACAAGCACTGGTTTGATCGGGCGTTTTGTCTATGGGGGGGGGGGGGGGGGGGGGGGGGGAGGGGGGAGCGGATTTGAAGTATTATTAACACTATGACTGAGTTAACCCCTTAAATTCTCAGTCATAGTGTTAATGAAGATTCAGTTCTTTTTTTTTATATATCTAATTACAGAGAAAAAATAAAAGGAATTTGAGAAAAAGGAAAGGCAAGGTCGTGTGCGTTTTTGTGAGCGAATAACATAGAAAAATGAGGGCCATAGAAGATTCTTTAAAACTCTCATATTCCCCCTCTCTCAAAGCGTCCTCCTTTGTAGACTGTTATGTCTAAGAAAGTAGCTTAATTTTCACAGATGTTGTATGTGAAATGAACCCCGTCTGTGTGGGTGTTTGCTAGTTGCGGAATGGTGAATTTCTTCGTTGCTCGTTGTTGAGAAAACCATGAATCCATCATCTCTGTACCGTCCGTGATACGGGATCTTGTGTTTTTTTGGATAGTTATGGTTCACTTCGTTGGGAGTTTTAAACATCAAAATGTCGCTGCAATGAGGGGGAGGGAACTTGTCCCATTGCGTATCCTACTATTTGTTTGGTATCAGTTTCAGCCCACTTAATCAAATTTCAAATACAAACGATTTTGAATTTCCAAAAACTACAGTAGCTCGCTTGAGCTTGCCCTTAGCACCACGTGAATGTTCTGTGTTTATGTACAGTGTGTGAGTGAATGCGCGTGATTCACGTGAGCGTGCTTGTTGGGTTCAGTTCGCGGCGGCGCTTTGAGCCGATTTTCAATTGGGATAAAGCGCCTATTTAATGCGCTTATTATTATTATTATTATGTTTGTACAACAAACCAAGGGGAATTACTCAGCGCTGGACAACAGTTAGATCCCCTGCCCCCGCCTATCAAGGCACCCAATCGCCAGCCCACAGAGAAATACGCAGGTATAGAATAAGACGATCATTTGCATCTTCAAATAAGATGCATCAGGTCTCTTATATAACCCATGTCTTTCTCCGGAACTTGGTTTGTTGTACAATTCTGCCAGCGCTAGCCTCACCTATCTGGTTTGTGAGTACTACTATTTGTTTGTAGAATGCCCCGTCGAACACGAAAATATTGTTTTTCAGCATCAGTTCGAGTAGACTGACGATTGTCTCCCGTTTTACCTTCGGTAGATGTGGGAAGTTTAGTACAGCTGGTAGTAGTTCTCTTGTGGCTTTTACCAGTTCATCCTGTTGTAGTACTGTGTACATGTTTGACACATCGTAGACACAGATTGTGGCTTCCGCAGGGAAGGCGGTGTTTTGTAGCATTCCGTATGAATGCGGGTGTGCCTTTTACTGATGTAGGTTGGTAGTTTTTCGGCCACGAATGGAAGGAGGAAAAAGTCTACCAGGTGCCCCAGGTAGTATGTTGGCGTTGCCACTTGGGATTAATGGGCATCCCTGGCACTCGTAGTCCGTTCAGACCGTGTATTTCAGCCTCCTGCATTTGCGCAGGCTTGAGTCTGTGAGTTGTTGGAAGAATGTAGAGATTGGCCGGATTGCGTCTGGTGGCGGATTGTTGTAGGAGTCTGTAGGTCAGTTGTAAGATCGATTTCCTTTTCATAGTACAGTCGCTGAATAAGTTGCACCACTGTACTGTGTAGGTCGTACATGTTAGGTGCAAGGATTTTGGTGTAATGAATCCCTTTCAGCTGTAGTTCAGCTTCTTTGGTATAGTCATCTCGATTCATGATGACAATAGTCTTGTCTCCCTCCCCCTCCCTCACTCAGCCTGGAAATTAAAATTGTGTGAACTGAAAAAGCAAAACTTAGGCACAGATTCTCATGGGTCACGGTCCTGTAACTTCCATGACGGACTCCTGAGGATCTATGCCTTTTCTCATCAGTAGAAAGGACCAATATCACACTGAATTATATACACTCACTGATACGCAACTTCTGTCTGGAATAAACATAGATCCTCATTGCGCCCGCAGATGCGAAAGCTAATGAGAATCATGCCTCTTGCCTGCCTCTATCATTATACTGGTCATTGCATACAAGAAGCTACGCAAGCTGATTCACTGACTGCCTTCACGTGTATTAGACGCGTTGACTGCAATTATAAACAAACCGCTCTGCTGAAAAAAGGGACAGAAACAGAATAGCTCGAGCTCACATTCCAGCGAATCAAAATGATTAGGCTTTTAATTTTTGGGGAGTCTGAGTTAGAAGTGTGTCAGTATGCATTTTAAATTTGTAACCTGGCTTTTAAATTTCTGAGTTTTTAGAAGTATATGTGTCTCAGCAGATCCAAGTATATTCCGTAGTGAACCCGACTCTGTCTTTACAAGAACAAAGACGGGGGGGGGGGGGGGGGGGGGGAGGGAGGGGGGGGGGGTTAGTGTGTTCATTTATATGGTCATTGATGTACGGTTACTGAAAAACAAAAGAAACGGCTTAAACTCACTGCATGCAAACCACAATAGCGCATCTCTCTCCCTTTCCCCCACTCAGCCTGAAAATTAAAATTGTGTGAACTGAAAAAGCAAAACTTAGGCACATATTCTCAAGGGTAACGGTTCTGTAACTTGCATGGCGGACTCTTGAGGATCTATGCCTTTTCTCATCTGTAGAAAGGACCACTATCACACTGTCCGAGATACACTCAATGATATACACCTCCTGTCTGGAATAAACATAGATCTTCATGGCGCCCGCAGATACGAAAGCTAATGAGAATCCTGCCTCTTGCCTGCCTCTATCATAATGCTGGTCCTTACATAAAAGAAGCTGCGCGAGCTGATTCAGTGACTGCCTTCCATAGTGTATTAGACGCAATGACAGCAATTATAAACAAACCGCTCTGCTGGAAAAAAGGGGACCGAAACCGAGAAGAGCGCGCGCTCACATTCCATCGAACCAAAATGACTTTAGGTTTTTCGGAGTCTGAGTTAAAACTGGATATTTTCTGACAGCTTTTCCGCGAGCAAAAGACGGATGAGCCGCACAGATTGCCAGACGTGACGAACGCGGCTCACGGCTTTCCCAGAAACCTGGCGAGAGAGGACCAGAGAGCGAGGGAGATTTATAGTGAAGTGAAGCGGCAAGTTCGACGTAGCGACAAGGCAAAGGTAGTGTTAATACCTTCTTGGAGCATGCATACAGCGGTACTGGGAACAGTTCCCCCCCCCCTCCCCCCCCCCCCACACACACGCACACACGCACGCACGCACACGCGGCGCTTTGACGCTAGATCTGCGTTCAGCAGTAATGCTATCGTTGCTTGACGTGACGCAATTTTATCTTGTTTCTACTGACTCACTGTTACAGTGTGACGCCTGCCCGCCCATGTTGTCGCCGCGTACTGTACTAGGTATTGAACGCGCTGCGGCCAGCCCCATTTCAAAGTCTACTGTATTTTCAGTACGGTAGACACAAAGAACATCATAACCCTTATCATACGGAATACACCAGTGTGTAAAATAAGTTTGACTAAAATAGTTCAAGGGTGGTGCCAAAATAGGCCAAGCCATTTTGGCACCACCCTTGAACTAAAGCCATTGGTCTATATCCTTATCTGTAAGTACTATAATGACGCCTGCATATGGCAGTGTACAAATTTGAAGCTTTTGGCCTCAGTATGATATGGGTTACAGTTTTAAGCTTGTCCGTCCGGCGCTGGTCTGACAGACACACACAAGTACACACACACACACACACACACACACACACACACACACACACACACACACACACACACACACACACACACACACACACACACACACAAACACACCACCACCACCCCCCCCCCACCACCACCACCCCTCGTGAACACTGCCGCTGGCTGCATGCACAATGGGGCTGACCCCTCCACTGGCAGTGGCCACAGCTTGTCTTTTAAGATCACTGCAAATTCAAGACCAATGAACCTCAGCCGTCCAAGGAGCACGGACACAAAGCGGTTCCAGCAAGAGGCATAGATCCTCATGAGCCCCCGCAAATGCGGGGGCTCATGAGGATCTATACCTCTTGCAGTTGGGCTGTGCTTAGTTTTCTTCCGGCGTGATTGGGCGGTTAAATACTGAAATAAGCAGCGATCGGTCTTTATAATATGATCAGATCTTCGGGCATTTTTTTTTCTTTCTCCCTAACGCTTCTAATACCCTTGATCTTTGAACAGGGTCGAAAGTCTTATCAGTCATCTGTATACTTGATTCATTTGGCTGTGAAGTTGAAAATAGTATTTCACAAAGGTCACCCCAAAAATTATGATAAAAATAGGCATATTTGAGGCATTCCCAGACCGCTTGTGTCGCTTGACCATTGAGCGGGGTCGCCGAATTTAGTATGCACCGGAAGTTAATATCAACAGGTATCTGTATTCCAGGTTTGGCTTCGAAGTTGAAAATACAGAGAAGAACCCAACGGAGAAAGAAACGAGATTAGAAAAGACATTTACAACACAGACTTTTCTAAGCGTGTTTCTTTCTCCGTGGGGTTCTTCTCTGCATTTAACACGCTTGGCAGTCACATTTTTGGTCTCTCTTTGAAGTTGAAAATAGTATTTCTTACAAGATATTTTGGGTTAAAAAAAAAATAAGCATTTTTTTTCACCTATTTCTTAATCCATTGTGACCTTGACCTTTGAGCGATGTCACTCAAATTGGTATGTTTAGAAAGGTCGTGCCACAAAGTATGCTTTGGCCAAGTTTGAAGTCTGTGTCTTGACTATCTCATTCACAGGATGTCTAATGGACAGTTGAATCGTGGTCTCATTCACAGGATGTCGAATGGACAGTTGAATCGTGGTCTCATTCACAGCCTGGATGTCGAATGGACAGTTGAATCGTTTCATTCTAAAATCGTTTCATTCAACCCATTCAGCCCCGACACACCACAACAGGAAATGGATCGACCATGACAATTTAAGGGTAGTGCCCGATTAGTTTGGCGCCTTTAGGCGCCAAGCTAATCGGGCAGTACCCATCAATTATATCGGTCGATCCATCTCCTGCGACTCGGTACAAAGTCGGTAAGGGAAAGGGGGCCTTGGGGTTCAGTGCCTGGGTTGTTATGTTGCCAGATCCGTGAAAAATGGCGGGAGGCCTACAGGAAGATCTGCATCATCTGGAAAGTGTGCAGAGCCCTCGCCCTCGCGTGAGTTGACTAACAGCAGTGAGGTTTTGTTTGCTCCGCACGACAACCAACAACGAACGAGACACCAACTAAGGGCGGACAACCAACAACGAACGAGACACCAACTAAGGGCGGACAACCAGCTTGCACCATACGCACGAACAACACTCCAGCCATCTCCGGGCTCATGAGGATCTAACCCTCTTGGAGATAGATCTTGGAGATGATTTAAGTGTTGTCTGTGCCGAGCTGGATCACAGTATCCGCCTTGGCTTTGCTCTCGTTCGTTGTTGGGAATCGTCCGGCGTAAACGGCTTAACCTCTGTAATGAGAAGTTGATGCGAAAGAGAGAACAGTCAGGACTGAGGGAGTGATGGCAGGGGCGGATCAGTTACCTTAAGGGATGGGGGGTGGGGACGGCTGGGGGAGGGGAGGTTCTAAGTTTTTGTTTGGGACCTTCAATCTGATACAAAAGGCCTTCCCCCGACGCTAAATCTTGCTTCCAGGGGCCGAAAAATAGATAAGCCGTTGTTGGGGCGGGGGGGGGGGGGGGCTGGGGGGGGGGAATGGGAGGGTCCAAATATATAATTTTAAAGAATTTTCGGTCGGGGGGGGGGGGGTGGGTGGGGGTGGGGGGGTGGGGTGGGGCGGAACCCCCAACCCCCCCGCAGATCCGCTGGATCTTCATTTTGTAAATGCCATCACTACTTCGGTCCTTTAGGTGAGTGTTGTGAAGATGAAGTATTTGATGACGATAAAGACGACAATGATGAAGATAAGTACTGAATGATGTAGTGGGGACTATAACGACACACATTACAGCAACGATATTTGCTATTGGCGATGAAGCTGATTTCCGATGAAAACAATGAAGATGGCTGTTCTGACGACGACGATGGTGGGTATTATGACGCCGATGATGATGACGCCGACGACGATAATAAATGACGACGACGATGACAACAACAGCAACGACGATGATGATAACGATGACGATGGTGATGAGGTTGGTGTTTTCGAAGACGACTAAAACAACAACTATGACGACTTATTATGATGATGGTGACGACGCTGATCACAGCCAAGACAACTACAATGACGACAACAGCGACGACGACGACGACGATGCGTGTCCTTCACCGGACTGTAACTGCGGCAGGTCGTTCGAGGTTGACCAAACGGCGCCGAAGCTGCAGAAGTTTGGCGACGAGTACCGAGACAAAACGATCGAAGCCAAGAACTACTACGCAAACTTCATGGAGCACATCAAGAAGAAGCCAGAGAAGGAGGTCAGTCACGCAAAAGACCATCGGGCCGACATCGCCACCACTGGCCTGCGCACATCCGTGCGCAGGCCAATAGCGGCGATGTCGGCACGAAAGCCTTCTGCGCACTGGGTGCTGCCCTGCGGCGGATTCAAAAGACGGTGGCGAGTGCGCATTGATGAACAGCTTGATTGTCATAGGAATGTACTGGCTATTAAGGTTATCTCGCCTGTCAAGGTTTATAAACATCTCCCCACTCTGACACTGGTTTCGTGGGAAAAATACAAGAAATAGTACGGGAAAGGGCTAGGGGCTGTGTGGTACTGGGCGAATTTTTTCGCCTGCGTGCGCTCATTAGAAGGCTATACAATTCGACAGCGTGCACTTGAAGGTTGTGCGCCATACGCGGAAGAGTTTTAAGTCTTCATGGGGCAAGGGGAAGCGTGTGTGTGTGTGTTTCTTACACACCTCCTCCTTTGCTGCCTTTGAGCGGGAAAAGCTGTATCACAGACGTGTGTGATACAGCCCTATTGCGCGAACGGACACGCGTGCACACTGTTGTCTTGTAGAAAATCTGATCAACAAAAAGGTACGGGCACACACGATATTGAAACTGACTTGACCTACTTTCAGCTCGCGCTCAATGACGCCATTTCATAGTGACGACTGGCACTTTGGCGTCATGTATTGCGCTATTACATCGTCGTGTAGAAACATTTGTCTGATATCCAAAATATCCACGTCACATTACAAAGTAAAGGACGTCATGTTTTATTGCCAAAGACACAATGGCGGCTGTGTTGTGGTTAGGCGTGTGCAGAACTCACATCGGATTTATGCCAAGGAAAAGGTAAGTAAGAAATAGATTCTCACATCGGTGTTTAGATGATACTGAGAATCTCACTCTCGTGGTCTTAAAACCTTATCCTACTCACTTTCGCTCGTAGGATAAGGTTTCAAAACCACTCGAGTGAGATTCTCGGTATCACCTAAACACCGATATAAGAATCTGTATGTGTGTGTGTGTGTGTGTGTGTGTGTGTGTGTGTGTGTGTGTGTGTGTGTGTGTGCGCGCGTGCGTATGTCAGTGCGTACGTACGTGTGCGTGTGTGTTTACATGCGTGCGTGTATTGACATGCGATTGTGTACGTGTGGTTTAATGCGTGAGTGCGTGCTTTTGTGTATGTGTGTGTGTACGTGTGCTTACTGTGACATGCGTGTGTGTGTGTGTGTGTGTGTGTGTGTGTGTGTGTGTGTGTGTGTCTTTACATTCATGTGTGTATGTGTGTATTTGCATATGTGAGTGTATTTACGTGTGCGTCGTGTGTGTATGCATTTACAGGTGTGTGTGTGTGTGTGTGTGTGTGTGTGTGTGTGTGTGTGTGTGTGCGCGCGCGCAATCGCGCGTGCGTGTGTGTGTGTGTGTGTGTGTGTATTAATTTACACGTATGTGTATTTGCATGTGTGTATGCGTCTACGTGTGCGTTGTTTCGTTTTTTGAACGCCTTTTTATGGCCTCAGTCTCCTACTCAACGTTAAACCCAAATAACTAACTATTTTTGACGCGTGCTTTGCTGCATGCTTGCGTGACTGCGTGTGCGTGCGTGCTTGTCTGCGTATTTCAGCTGCAACTCACGCACAAAGTCCGTCTGATCCTCCTGACCCCGCCCAGCCGGAGAAGCTCGGATGACATTTATTTGGTCAGTGCCTGCTCACTCGCACATGTTAACCCTTTGGCTGTCGGTAGCGGTTTTGGTCGCGATGCTTCCTGCAGGAATAACAACACCCTGACATCCTGCAGGAATAACAACACCCTGACATCCTGCAGGAATAACAACACCCTGACATCCTGCAGGAATAACAACACCCTGACATCCTGCAGGAATAACAACACCCTGACATCCTGAAGGAATAACAACATCCTGACATCCTGCAGGAATAACAACACCATGACATCCTGCAGGAATAACAACAATCTGACATCGTGCAGGAATAACAACACTCTGACATCGTGCAGCAATAACAACACTCTGACATACTGGAGGAATAACAACATCCTGACATCCTGCAGGAATAACAACACCCTGACATCCTGCAGGAATAACAACATCATGACATCAAGCAGGAATAACAACATCATGACATCCTGCAGGAATAACAACACCCTGACATCCTGCAGGAATAACATCATGACATCCTGCAGGAATAACAACACCCTGACATCCTGCAGGAGTAACAACACTCTTGACATCCTGCAGGAATAACAACACTCTGACATCCTGCAGGAATAACAACAATCTAACATCCAGCAGCAATAACAATACTCTGACATCATGCAAGATTAACAACAATCTGACATCCTGCAGCAAGAACACTGTCATACTGCAGGAATAACAACACCCTGACATCCTGCAGAAATAACAACGCCCTGACATCCTGCAGAAATAACAACACCCTGACATCCTGCAGGAATAACAACACCATGACATCCTGCAGGAATAATAACACCCTGACATCCTGCAGGAATAACACCCTGACATCCTGCAGGAATAACAACACACTGACATCATGCAGGAATAACAACACCCTGACATCCTGCAGGAATAACAACATCCTGACATCCTGCAGGAATAACAACACCATGACATCCTGCAGGAATAACAACAATCTGACATCGTGCAGGAATAACAACAATCTGACATCGTGCAGCAATAACACTCTGACATACTGGAGGAATAACAACATCCTGACATCCTGCAGGAATAACAACACCCTGACATCCTGCAGGAATAAACATGACATCCTGCAGGAATAACATCATGACATCCTGCAGAAATAACAACACCCTGACATCCTGCAGGAATAACAACATGACATCCTGCAGGAATAACAACACCCTGACATCCTGCAGGAGTAACAACACTCTTGACATCCTGCAGGAATAACAATACTCTGACATCCTGCAGGAATAACAACAATCCGACATCCAGCAGCAATAACAATACTCTGACATCCTGCAGGATTAACAACAATCTGACATTCTGCAGGAATAACAACAATCTGACATCCTGCAGCAAGAATACTGTCATACTGCAGGAATAACAACACCCTGACATCCTGCAGAAATAACAACGCCCTGACATCCTGCAGAAATAACAACACCCTGACATCCTGCAGGAATAACAACACCCTGATATCCTGCAGGAATCATCGCCACTGAACCGCTACCGACACTGAAAGGGTTAAAATGAGATGCGAATCCCAAGCCAAGCATCTCATTTCAATACAAGCGTACTTGCAGCGTACTCCCCGATTGGGTATATCTTACAGAAGCAGGTCATTTGAATAGAAGTGTACTTGTATCGAACTACCCGAGTGGGCATATCTTGGATTCGCATCTCATTTTATTAGAAGCGTACTCGTATCGTACTCCCCGAGTGGGCCTATCTTGGAGCAGCATCTCATTTTAATAGAAGCGTACTTGCAGAGTACTCCCCGAGTGGGTCTATTTTTGAGGAGCATCTTCTAAGTTATTTGAATGGAAGTGTACATGCAGGGCACCCCCCGAGTGGGTCGATCTTGGATTCGCATCTCATTTTATTAGAAGTGAACTTGTATCGTACTCCCCGAGTGGGTCAATCTTGGGGCAGACTTGCTTACTTACTTACTTACGCCTGTCACCCCTACCCGGGTATAGGCCGTCGACGAGAGACCTCCAGCAACTCCTGTCCTGTGCTTCTCCTTCGATTCTACTCCAGGTGGTTCCCAGTCTCTTGATGTCTGCTTGGAGGTCTCGACGCCAGGAGTTTCTCGGCCTACCTCTTTTCCTCTTTCCCTGGGGGTTCCATGACAATGCCTGCCTAGTGATACTGGAAGCTGGCTTTCTCAGACTGTGACCGATCCATCCCCATCTTCTTCGCCCAATTTCATTCTCTGCTGTTATCTGCTCTGTTCTCTCCCAGAGTCTGACGTTGCTGATCTTCTCTGGCCAGTGGATTTTCAAAATTCTTCTAAGGCAACTGTTTATGAAGGTCTGTACTCTGTTGACTGTGTTTTTTGTCAATCTCCAAGTCTCTGCTCCATATAAGAGAACTGCTTTTACATTGGAGTTGAAAATCCGGACTTTGGTGTGTTGTGACAGCTCTCTGGAGCTCCACACTTTTTTTAACTGGAGAAAGGCTGCTCTGGCTTTACCGATTCGTGCTCTGACATCTGCATCAGTGCCGCCTTTTTTGTCTATGATGCTCCCGAGATAGGTGAAGGACTCCACCTCCTCCAACGGGGTGCCAGCAAGCAAGACTGGTTCTTCCCTGGTTGCGTTCAGCCTCATTTGGGGCAGACTAGCGTCTCATTTAAACAGAAGCTACTTGTGGTCTATCTTGGGGCAGACTAGCGTCTCATTTAAACAGAAGCTACTTGTGGTCTATCTTGGGGCAGAATAGCGTCTCATTTAAACAGAAGCTACTTGTGGTCTATCTTGGGGCAGACTAGCGTCTCATTTAAACAGAAGCTACTTGTGGTCTATCTTGGGGCAGAATAGCGTCTCATTTGAACAGAAGCTACTTGTCTCATTTTTACAGAAGCTACTTGTGGTGCATCTTGGGGGTACCTCCGCAGACGGTACGTGATAAGACTGAAGGTCTTGGTGCATGAATTGTTGCGCTGCTGTTGCAGGTGATGCATTCCCTTCAGACTGTCAATGGCTTCTGTGACTACCCTCTGGACGCCCAACGCAAAATCGCCGAGAACGGCTACTTCGTACAGTGAGTTGACATCTGTTGTCACAGTGTGGTACACGTCAGCCTCATTATATCGCGATACAAGTCAGCCTGCTTTAATGGTGCTCGCATTAACTCATTCGCGGTGCCGCCTCCGAATACACGGCATGAGCCGCGTATCCGGAGGCGGCACGTCTCAAATGAGTTAATGTGGTGCTGACCTTACACAGGCTTGTGGAGAAGATGAACACACCCAGTAGACAAACGTCCATCGACCGACACTCAGTCTTAGCTCAGTGACCCGCGCACGGCTGTGCGCGGGTCACTGAGCTAAGGCTGGTGTTGGTCAGAGGACTTTTTGCTCGTTGGGTAACGAGTTCGGAGGCACAGACATGACCGTGTTATATTCGGTTTCGCGTGTTACTGAGGCTGGCCTGTAACGTTTTTGTCACACTCACCTCAAGTTATACAAACCACGGGGGATGTGTTTACACTGTTTTCAACCCTTGCGTCATTCGACCAGTCACATTCGTCTCCCATTTGACAACGGGACGTTACTAAAAACTAAATTAAACTAACTAAACTAAACTAAACTAAACTAAATTTAACTAAACTAAAGTAAACCAAAGTAAACTAAACTAAACTAAACCAAAGTAAACTAAATGAAACTTAACTAAACACCGTACAGCCATCGGCAGGGTTCCAAGTTTGTGAAGTCGTATGTATCATCTTAGGGACGGTAAAATAGAAGCAAAAACAAAAACACAAAAAAGAGAGAGAGAGAGAGAGAGAGAGAGAGAGAGAGAGAGAGAGAGAGAGAGAGAGAGAGAGAGAGACAGACAGACAGACAGACAGACAGACAGACAGACAGACAGACAGACAGACAGAGATAGATAGAGAGGGGGGGGGGGGGTGCACGGTAGTCAGGCCTAGCTTTTGGACTAGTGTCATAAGCGAAGCAGACTGCACGCTGATTTGAAGAGAAAATCCCATCAAATAAAGAAACACGCTTACAAAAGACAATTACAAACAACTACTGTACCGCCCTTTCTAAGCGTGCTTCTTCCAGAAGAAAAAGAGTCCTTTTTTTGGGACTTCAACTGCATTTGACACGCTTGGCACTCGCCTTTTATGTCGTGTATTGTGTTTTGTAGGATTGGCGAGAGGCGTATCATTGTACGACAGGGCCACAAAGCCGAGAACTGGTATTTCGTCATCAGTGGACAAGGTAAGAATTACGTCACAAGAATGACGTCGTATTCAACGTAGACTCGGGTCAAAATCATGCGACTGAGGCTTCGTGTAGCAGAGACTCTAACCCTGCTATTACTTTAAACGTTTTCATTCTATAATGCTGTCACATACTATACAGCAGATGTGGGTCGACCGTGATAGTTCAAGGGTGGTGCCTGAATAGCTTGAACAATCCCAAGTAACAAAACGACTTCGGGCCCACGACGGCCGCAGTGGGCCCGCTGCGGCCGTCGTGGGTCCGAGGAGCGTTGCTCACTGGGATCACGGCCGATCTCATTCCCGAACTGTTTCCGATCTGCTTATCTGTGTTCAGAGGTCAACTGTGTGTGTATCTCTCTCTGTGTGCGTGTGTGTGTGTGTGTGTGTGTGTGTGTGTGTGTGTGTGTGTGTGTGTGTGTGTGTGTGTGTGTGTGTGTGTACAGCTATGGTAGCAGAGACGGACGAGAGAGGAATGACCCTTGTATCACACAACATCCTCACCCGCGGGAGGTCTTTCGGGGTGAGTACTTAAACGACAGACGCAAAGGTAGCGCGAGAAACACCAGCACACCCACAAACCGCAAAAGCAACAGCAGCAACAATCACAGCCACAAGAACAACAATATTAGCGACAACAACAAACAAATACACGGACACATAAACAGAAACAAGATGGGATGAACCATAACCGGCCACAAAGTCCCTTATGCCCTCACTGTCAATGGTCTCTATGTTGAATTATCTCCTATCGAAAAAGTCTCGCAGATCTGCCAATGAGTCGGTGAGTTCTATAAGGGGCGCATGACATACGCGTCATTGATTTATCAAACGTCTTTTGTCATGACGGAAGGTTTACTTTTTACGTAGTTTTGTATTTTAAGTGATATGAGTTTCACTTTCGCTTCATAGGCTTGACAAAATCACTGGTGAAAAAACTAGAACTTCACGGTACAATTTCAGTCTTGCTATAATTTGTGTGAAAGCAGGTTGACTTTACCTAGCTACATGATAATTATACTAAGTACACGGGTCACCTGCATGCTGTTCTGAAAGCGGGGCGATGAGTGTGTGCGTGTCAGTGCGTGCGTGCGCGCGCGCTCCAAACTTCTCCAAGAGACATAGATCCTCATGTGCCTGGAGGGCGCATGAGGATCTATTCCTCCTGGAGATGCGCGCATGTTTGTGAGATGATGATGAAACGTTTTTTTAGGATAAAGTTTTAGGTATGCTAATGCCTCTCTTACAAACTGCCCTGCTAATCTACACACATAAATATACATCGAGCAACACAATAAAATATTTATTTAAAAAACCCACCAAACAAACATAGTATCAAGAACATTCAAATGTACGAAAAGCATAAAAGGCAAAACAAACAAACAAACAAACAAACAAACATAATAACAGCGACAAGAGAGAGAGAGAGAGAGAGAGAGAGAGAGAGAGAGAGAGAGAGAGAGAGAGAGAGAGAGAGAGAGAGAGAGAGATGAAATGAATGAAACTTTATTTTCCAAGGATAAAAGAATAGGTGAGCAGAGAGAGAGAGAGAGAGAGAGAGAGAGAGAGAGAGAGAGAGAGAGAGAGAGAGAGAGAGAGAGAGAGAGAGAGCGCTGAGGGATACAAAACTGGCTAACGAACTCATTCAATGTCTTTCTTCACACTACTGTACTCAAACCAAGGGGGAATCACAGCGCTGGACAGACAAACAGTTAGATCCCCTGCCCCCGCCTATCAGGCACCCAATCGCCAGCCCACAGAGAAATACGCAGGTATAGAATAAGACGATCATTTCCATCCTCAAAAAGAATGGATCAGGTCTCTTATATAACCCATGTCTTTCTCCGGAACTTAGGAAGTAGGCAGGAGAAACATACATACACAAACATGAAGGTGCGCTACTATATGTGGTCGGGTAAATACCCTGATTTCCCACAGTAGATGCACAGAACATTACACAACAATGTAACGATACAAATTTGCCTCGAGTTATAGATACTCACAAACCAGGTAGGTGAGGCTAGCATCTAGATGTTCTGTGCATCTACTGTGGGAAATCAGGGTATTTACCCGACCACATATAGTAGCGCACCTTCATGTTTGTGTATGTATGTTTCTCCTGCCTACTTCCTAAGTTCCGGAGAAAGACATGGGTTATATAAGAGACCTGATCCATTCTTTTTGAGGATGGAAATGATCGTCTTGTTCTATACCTGCGTATTTCTCTGTGGGCTGGCGATTGGGTGCCTGATAGGCGGGGGCAGGAGATCTAACTGTTTGTCTGTCCAGCGCTGTGATTCCCCTTGGTTTGAGTACAATTCTGCCAGCGCTAGCCTCACCTATCTGGTTTGTGAGTTTCTTCACACTAGCTATATGCAAAAGTTCAAGTAAATATGACAAAAATTACGGACTCTAATCTGGGTCAATCGACTTCCTATAAACGGTTGTTTATGTCTTTAATGAGACATTCAATTTCAATATGCTCCGAGGGTCTCTTAGCTACCCACTTAAGAAAGTATTTCGCCAAGTTTCAAGCTTGTGTGTACAGAAATATCGGAGATTCTCTTGTTTTCATACATACGCACACATATACATACGTACATACGCACATACATACATACGCACATACGGCGCTTCGCGCCATAAGTAGGGGAGGAGCCCCTATTATGAAACAGTGCTTATTATGAAACACTGACCTTGCTCCCGGCGAAACGGAAAACTTTTCTAAATTCCGCCTGTGCAGTAATATAGAGCTATTTCAGTGAGCCTTATTTCCGGTACAAGAATGTCAGGCGTGATGAAAACGAAAACACGCCGAGAAAATGTGATTTTTGACCCTTCTGCGTCTAATTTTTTCGCCATTTTGAAACACCTACATCAGCATTCAGTTTTGTGATATTTAAAAAATAGCCACTCTTGTCATGAAGAGCAATCTTCGGACATCAGATAACCAGCAGCAATTGTTTTGGTTCTCTTTTTGTTGTTTTGGAGGCACGCATTTTCCTGGAGAGGTATCTTGTTCCTATTATGAAACACAAAGAGCTCATAATATGAAACGTGTTTCATAATTAGAACAGTGTTTCATATAAGGAGCAGTGTTTGTCTAGCGTATATGTCGGAAACCATCCAGCCAGTTTGATCCAAATTTCAGATGTTGATACTTTTTCTCAATACAGAGTATCCCACACCATGGTCATGTCGCTTTGCGAAGAGGGTGAGGACCTACAAATGCGCCACTTGTTGACTATCAAAACGAGGGGCGGGTGCTAGTGGTGTTAGTGCAGGTAGGAGGTCGTGGGTGGTCTGGAGACCTTTTCACCAATGGGCGAAAAATCACACGACGGACCGTTTACAATTTCCAAGAAGATGCGCTGGAGTGTGCGTGTGTATGTGTGTGTGTGTGTGTGTGTGTGTGTGTGTGTGTGTGTGTGTGTGTGTGTGTGTGTGTGTGTGTGTGTGTGTGTGTGTGTGTTTCCAAACTCCCCAAGATGAAAAATTACACATTAAAAAATATCCTGGGAGCCGTGCACCTTGGAACACCCCTCTCCCCTGAATTTGCTTCTTAAATATATACATAAACCTGTGTCGATAATTTTAGGAAGTTTACTAAGTAAAAAATAGGTCAAAAGAACTGTCATGGAAGAGAAGTGTGCTGTATCGACCAATGATCATAGATCTAGTTTGATCGAAGTACCAAAAAAAAAAAAAAAAAAAAAAAAAAAAAAAAAAAACGATAGAAAAGAGGGGGTGCGCTAAATAAGTGACTCGAAGTAATGCATATGGAAACATTTTACTGTGGTGTCTGCAGGGGCATACATTCCATGCATCTACCTAAAGCTAAATTTCCACGCACCTAAGAGAAAAGCTACTAAAAGGGGGGAAGGGGTTGCAGTCGATATTGTCGTAATAAATGAAAAGAAAAGGAGAGACTGCCAGTGCTAATATTTTAGGAAGTTTACAAAGTAAAGTAGGTAAAAGCACTGTCAGGGGAGAGAATTGTGCTGGATCGACCAATGATCATAGATCTAGTATTACTATTGTGAAGACAAAATGGGCCGTGAGGCCTTTGCAAATGTCCTTTCTTTTTGTAATTACTGTATGGGTCTGCTATGCATGCAAATTTTCCTATAAATCATTCATCATAGGAATAAAAAATCTCTTTAAATTTTGGTAATTCGCCCAGCTGGTTTTTAAAAGAATTTATGTTAGGGGCTTTTTTTTTTAATGAAACACCAAACTCATTCATGGCAGGCAGCAATAGTGAGCTCCAAAACCTGACAGACAAACTTTCAAGTAGCGCAGGGTCTTATGGCATGGAGATCAGTACGGATAAAAGCAAAGTGATGATCAACACCACAAGCGACAGCAGCAGCAACATTCACATGAACGGCCAGAGGCTAGAAGAGGTCAATAGCTTCAAGTACTTGGGAGCCACCCTGTCCAAAGACGGTAGTTGCATAGCAGAGATCCGTATCAGGATAGGTACAGCAACATCCGCAATGGCCAGGCTGGACAGGATATGGCGAAGTAACTCCATCAGCTTCACCATCAAGTACAGGCTTTACAAGTCCCTCGTAGTGTCTATTCTACTCTACGGCTGTGAGACTTGGACACTGCTTGCAGACTCAGAAAAGAAAATCCAGGCCTTTGAGAACAAGTGCCTGAGGAAGTTGCTCCGCATCTCGTACCGCGAGCACAAGACCAACGAATATGTACGGAGCATCGTCACTTCCCTGGTGGGCCCACATGAACCCCTTCTGGCAACCGTGAAACGGCGCAAGCTTGCTTGGTTTGGCCACGTGACCCGACACAACACCTTGTCCAAGACTATCCTCCAAGGCACTCTCGAAGGAAGTCGTCGGCGAGGTCGTCAGAGAAAGAGTTGGGTCGCAAACATAAAAGAATGGACCGAACTCGAGATGCCAGACTTGCTTGCCACCGCCCAAAATAGAACTCAGTGGAGAGCACTGTCTGTTGCTGCTGCCTTTCAGTCCCCCCAACGCCCAGTTCGGGCAAGGGACTGATGATGATGATGATGAAACTCATTCCAAACAATGGGAACTCTGTTAGAAAAACAAAACTTCCGCAGGTTAGTGTTGCAGTGCTGTACAAAGATTTTCCCTACATAGTTTCGGGTTCTGTCACAAAATGGTGCTGCAAAAAAGTCGTTACAATTTAGGTCGTCGATGCCATTATAAATTTTAAAAACTTGAATTAAGTCTCCACGTATTCTACGTCCACGTAAGGAGTGTAGTCCAAAGTATCTGAGTCTAAGTAAGTAAGTCATATTTCTACATTCTTTGACCAGCTTTGTTGCTCGTCTCTGTACCCTTTCGAGTGCAACTGATTGTCTCTTTAAACATGCGCTTATAGATCTAGTTTGATCGAAGCCCCCCCCCCCTCCCGCCCCCCCCCCCCCCCCAAAAAAAAAAAAAAAAAAATTAGGAAAGAGGTGGTGCGCTAAGCAAGTGACTGGAAGCAATGCATATGGAACCCCCCACGAAGGGGGGTGTATCACATATCCCACTTTTCCAGCCACCCCCCCCCCCCCCCATGGGGGACCTAGATTTAAATTTCCATGCACCAAGGGGCTGGAACAGTGGGATGTGTGATACGCCCCCCTTCGGGTGGGGGCGGGGAGGGGGGCTTCCATATGCATTGCTTCCAGTCACTTACTTAGCGCAACCCCTCTTTCCTATCTTTTTTTTTTTTTTTTTTTTTTTTTTTTTTTTTTGAGAGAGAGAGAGAGAGAGGGGGGGGGGGTGCTTCGATCAAACTAGATCTAGATCTATGATCATTGGTCGATACAGCACAATTCTGTCCCCTGACAGTGCTTTTACCTACTTTACTTTGTAAACTTCCTAAAATATTAGCACTGGCAGTCTCGCCTTTTCTTTTCTGTGTGAATAATGCTAGCTTGTATCAAGTTTTACTTCTGAGGTGGAAAAATTAGCTTTTATTCCCCCATACATAGAACATTTTCAACACACTTGCTGACTTGCCTGCCCTTTGACCTTTGGAAGGAACCAATAAACTTAATTTGCATAGACAGTTTAACCCCTAGCAAAACATTTCCACTGGGGTCTTATTGCAAAGTTCACATACAAACTACCTGTAGTAACAACAACCTAAAATAAAAGCCTTCTTACTTCTCGTGACCTTTGACCTTAATGAGAGGTTAACTTAGTAGAGCTGCAGACAAAAGTTGTATCATCAGTTTTCTCTTTGGCAAGTTTTAAAATAAGATTACAACTATTTTATTTAAAAAAAAAATCGCCCGTTATTGACCTTGTAACCTTGACCTTTCATGAGGTCAGCGCAAGTGACAATCAAAGCTATTGCCAAATATGATCACTGTGCCAAATTAGAAGTCTGTGGCTCTGATGGTCTCTCAGAAATTCAAAATGATAACATCTGTCACAAATGGACATACACAGGATAATGAATGGATGGACCAATAGTGGACCAGTGGCGGATGACTCATTATATTATAATATTAGATGAACCTATAATGTCTGCTAACCATCTCTCATGCCTTAATTTTTCAACAAAATGCAAGTGAAACTTGTAAAAAGGAAATAATCACACTGTTTCGTAATAGGAGACCTAGTGTTTCATATTAGGCAAATGGTGCCTAATATGAAACAATGTGTCACTTTTTTTCAAACTGGAACTGCTTCTGCATCGATTCGAGTTTTGAAATTTGGCTTTGTTCTAAGATGCATTAATATAATCTCTATCAAATCCTGGTTTCCGATTGATTCTACCTTCTTTGGACGGTCCCGCCAGACGGTTTTGCTTAAGTGTTTCATACATGGGTCTCCTCCCCTACGTTCACCAGCGAGGTTAGCGTAACTAGACATGACGTAATTTTTATCTTGTTACTTCAATTGTTAGAGGTTTAGCCTGCCCGCCTTTGACATCATGGACATGCTATTAAATTCGCCCCACCGCGACCCGTCCTAAAAAGTCCCTTCTATAAATAGAAGGGACTTAAAAACAAACACCAAACAAACAAACAAACAAACAAACAAACAAACAAATAAACAGAGAAATATCAACATACACAATCCAGACCACAAAAAATAAAATAAATGAAGTTCTTTGCCTCGGGCACTTGAGTTCTTTGCCTCTAGCTTTGCCTGTCACAAATGGGTGATGTTGGTTGAGAGTGGATTGCACATCTTTGACAGGAAAAGGCGCTCATCGATGGCACACCCCGCACGAGTACTGTTACAACTCGTCGCCCAATGCAGCTGGTAGCGGTCAGCGGCGAAGACTTTCTGCACATTTTTAACCATACGTTTAAAGAGGTGAAGCCTCCAACACCAGACTACGTGCACTTCGTAAGGTACGTACGATACGATACGATGCAATACGAATAGGTCAGATAAGATGAGGTTAGGTAGGCGATGGTTTTCTCCTGAATTATCGGGTTGGTATGAGAGATAATTATCGGTTAGGTAGGTAGTTATTGGGGTTTAACGCCGAGCAGGCGACTAACGCCATCAGTCTTCACGGCGGCAAGGGTAAAAGTCTGGTAGGCCAGATTAAGAGAAAGGTCTTTAAACATGATGTAAATACAGTTCAAAAGGAAGCTTAGCTAAAATGTCACACGGGTCAATCGTACATCTCTACAGACTTTGAAAGTTCATAAGAACAGTCAGATTTATATAGACTACAGAGACCTTTCTAACTTTTCTAAAAGTTGACAAATTGGCTTTCTTTAGAAAGCTGAAGATTTTGTCCGAGGTGTAATGTTTGGAGTACTGTTGGTGGTGCGTGAATCGTGGACGTCAAGCATACAAGGAGTAAACAACACTGATTGATGTGTTCAGACTGACTTTGTATTCGTACAGAAATATCGGTTGATGATGATCGCCATGTTTTGGTAGCCAGCCCTTAGCGATAACTCTAGCATCGCCTAAGTGCCGCGATTAGTGAGGAGTTAGTTCCCTTGAAGTTGTACATGTATTCATGAATATGAAACTCAACACATTACACGAGGGAACGTCCCGTAACCAAAAACCTTCAAAGAGTCTGCTGTATAGTGTTCCGCCTGATATCGATTAGGTCAGCACATGATGACATGAAAGTGCTTCACCGAAAACGGCCGCCGCATCGGGTTTGCTGACATCTGAAGCACATTTGTAATTTTATATGGAGGCGTCAGACGTGAACATGCCTCGGAGTGAGTCCACTTTCAGGCCGTCGCCAGACCTCGATGGCCCGCGCACGAGAGTGCGCGGGCCATCGAGGTCTGGCGACGGCCTGATGGGTCACATTTCAGTCCACAACAAACAGTAAATCGAAGGAGGCACATGGTACAAAGTGCTTATAAGACACATCAGCGCAAATGATGTGTGCAAGAAAATGTCGTCACTATTGGGTATAGACCATTTGTGTTATGTACTGTTTACCAGGATTTTTGCAAACTTTACACACAAATTTTGGCAAAAAGGTAGCTGATGATAAGTCCTTTCTATGTATACTAGTTTGGTTTACTACCGGTACTCATAAAGGTCAAGGGTCATGGGAGGTTCACAGAAGTAAAAATGCGAAAATTTTGAGAAAACGTGGATTTGCGGGTACAAATGCCAACACTTTCATTATATGTTAGAACACTTGAACATTTGCTTATTTCAGTGACCTGTTGAAAGGTCAAGGTTACAAAGGTAATTAATTATGTGGATCGGTCGTGCACGTGAGCCTTAAGGGCTTTGCCATTCTTGTCATAACTTGTAGTTTTGGTCAAAGTGTTTGCAAAATTTTCAATCAAACTTGGCTTAAAGGTCGCTGATTGTAACGCACGCAGACTTGCCCACAGTCGTACGCACAGACTCTCACGCAACAGACGCATACACCGCCACTGACTCAGACGGGCGCATTCATGCGGTAAAACACAACACACGGGCTCCCTTTCTAAAGTAACCTTTATACACTATAAATGAAAAAGAACGACTTAAATGATTATCAACTATGTACACTGTTCTACTATCACACACACAAATCACAATATCTCTGCCAGGCTAGGTCTTAGTCTCACATTGCCTCCAACCTGTTTGATGTTGTTGCCTGGTTACGTTGGTCCTTCTCACGTCTAGGCGTGAAAGTCCTTCGTCGTACGCTTATTGCCGTCCTGTCTCTTTGGCACGGACGTCCTCGTTCTCGTACGGTACTCAGTTCTCGCTTGGACTTGGGTGTCTTGGTCCCCAGTCAGACTCACTCTCAGAAGAGCTGGAGGGATGACCTCACGTAGGTCCCACCTGTGACTCGACGTCTCGGCGTCCGTCTTTTCCACTCTTTACAAGAACTCTGAATAGACAACAAAAGTCCCAACGTAACACTTGCTAAACACACAACATATTGGATCAATGAGAAGCGTCACGTAACCTGGCTGATACAAATAACTCACACGTTCATTCACACACACACACGTGCTTCATAAACTATTTTCGTATCACCCCCATATCTCTGTCACTATCTTGAAACAGACTATAGCCTAACTGACACTCTTGCTATACATTACTCTATACCCTGGAAAAGACTATGCTTACCCAACCACGGCTTCATAGCGGCTTAGACATACACACTTCATATTCCTTTAGTCATCTAACTCGGTAAACAACTGTATACAAAAACACCGGTTACTTCACCGAATTCTAAACATACTATACTAAACCAAACCGGAACACCGCTATACAACCACATTAATCTTACCACGCATACTGTCTTTAACTAAACAACTATCAATACTACGTTTATAGAAACATACCTGAAATCTAGGCTTCAGAGTCTTGGAATGCGGGCTAGGTAACTCAAACACAACCGTTCCATACGACAAGACAGCCCGCACTACCGATCTAGACCTCTGACAGACACAGCTTCCGCCTAGAACTCACTAAACAGAACTCACTAAAAATCCCGTGCTAACCATGTCTTACAGATTTCCACGTGCGTCTAGTGCCACACGGACTGTCGGCACAAACAAACCGTCAACAAAAACCGTACCGTACTAATCCTACTGTGCGAGCACTATGCACAAGCATAGAGCTTCATCACACTGATGATAACACCTTTCTATGCATGCTAATTTAGCCGCCCCGTCACAAAGGTCAAGGGTCACGCATGGTCGACAAAGTTGTGAAAAACTCATACATTTTGAGAAAATTTGGATTTCGCTAATGCAAAAGCCAACCCTTTACTTAATGTGTAGACACTTGAACACTTGCTCATATAGGTGACCTGTTGGAATGGCCAAGGTCACAAAGGTCACAGTCATTATCTGGATTGGTCATGCACGTAAGCCAAAAGGGCTTTGCTTTTCTTGTTGTGAGCAGTTCTGGTCTAGGACATCGATTGTAACTGAAATCTCAGGTATGTTAGGTATGGGAAGGTAGTCATGAGTTAGTCTCCATTTTTAACCCCTTAACTGTCGGGGCAAAAAGA